>JAVHYY010000581.1:0-17500 GCA_035221665.1 Okamejei kenojei | reverse complement strand
TACAGAGGGTTTAGAAGGGGTTTAGATTGTTTCCAGGGCTTAGAGATGTTTAGTAGAGAGTTTACATGCTTTACAGGGGTTGCATGAGGTAATCGAGGGCTTTTTTAGGTGGTTTAGAGGCTTTTAGGGGGTTTGGAGATTTATGAGGGATTTTACATGGGTTAAAGGTATTTAGAAATGTTTTTTGAGGGGTTTACAGGTGTTTCCGGGTGTTTACATGTGTATTGAGTAGTTTAGAGGGATTTTCAGGGGATTAGAAGATGTTTAGAGGGGTTTACAGCTGTTTAGAGAGATTTAGGAGGTAGAGTGAGATTTACAAGGTTTAGATTTACAGGTTTTCAAGGGTTTAGATGTTAGAAGGTTTTAGATGGTTTTAGTGGGGTTACAGTTGTTTGCAGTGTTTAGAGAGGTTAGAGTGTATTCATGGTACATGGGATTTGCAGGGGTCTGTTGTGGGTTTAGAGGGGTTTACAGGGTATAGAATTGTTTGGGGTAACATGGTGTTTACAATGGTTTAGAGGGAACTCAGCGGCTTCATGGGATTACAGGTATTTCCATGGGTTGAGAGGGGTTTAGAAGATTAGAGGTGTTTTACAGGTGTTTGCAGTGATTAGAGAGGTTTAGAGGTGTGTTTAGATGGTTTTAGGTTACAGAGGTTAAAATGTGTTTTGATGGGGTTTTGAACAGAGGGTTTGAGGGTCTGGAGAGGTTTACAGCGCTAATCGAGGTATATTGAAGGTGTTCAGAATGGTTTGGGTGGTTTAGAAATTTTTTTTGCATGGGTTTACAAGGGTTTACAGGTTTAGAAGGATTACAGGTGTTTGGGGAGTTTCGGAGGCTTTACAGGGGTCATAGACGTGTTTTAAGGGGTTTTACATGGGGTTCACAGTGTTTAGAGGGGCTCAGCGGCCTTCTTATAGGCATCCCTTTTACAACAACAGGGTTTAGAGCGTTTAAGGTTTTGCAGGTGTTTACAGACGTTTAGTTTTAGAAGGGTTTAGAGGGATTTAGATGGTATTATATCGAGGGATTTACAGCTGTTTGAGGTGTTAGAGCGATTTGCAAGGGTTTAGAGAGATGTACATGTGTTTTAGAGAGTTTAGAGGGTTCGAGGGCTTCTACATGTATTTGCAGGTGTTTACAGAGATTAGTGTTTAGAGGGTTTAGCGTGTTTTAGAGGGTTTAGGGTTACATGGGTTTGGAGGGGTGCACAGGCGTTTCCGGGGGCTTCATGTGGTTTGCCGGGGATTAAATATGTTTAGAAGTGTTTACAGGTGTTTAGTGTTTAGTGGGTTAGAGGGTTAAAGTAGGTTTAGTGAGATGGTTTGGAGGGAGTTTAGAGGGGTTTATGAGTGGGTTAGAGGGGTTTCTAGGGTTTAGAGGATTTACGTGGGTTAGAGATATTTACATAGGTGTTGAGGGTTTACATTGGTTCGAGTATTTTAGATGTGAACAGGGGTTTGCAGGGATTAGAGGAGTTGGAAGGGACTTAGAGCATTTACTATGGGTTAATAGAGGTATTTACAGAGGTTTTAACATAGAAACAGAGAAAACATAGAAATTAAGGTGCAGGAGTAGGCCATTACACCCTTCGAGCCTGCACCGCCATTCAATATGATCATGGCTGATCATCCAACTCGTATCGCGTACCTGCCTTCTCTCCATACCCTCCGATCCCCCCTTAGCCACAAGGGCCACATCCAACTCACTCTTAAAATATAGCCAATGAACTGCCTCAACTACCCTCTGTGGCAAGAGTTTCCAGAGACTCACCACCTCTGTGTGAAAAAAGTCTTTCTCATCTCGGTCTTAAAGGATTTCCCCCCCTTATCCTTAAGCTGTGACCCCTTGTCCTACTTCCCCAACATCGGGAAAACAATCTTCCTGCATCTAGCCTGTCCAACCCCTTAAGAATTTTGTAAGTTTCTATAAGATCCCCTCTCAATCTCCTAAATACCCCAGAGAGTATAAACCGAGTCTATCCAGTCTTTCTTCATAAGACAGTCCCTGACATCCCAGAATCAGTCTGGTGAACCTTCTCTCACTCCCTCTATGGCAATAATGGTCCTTCCTCCAGATTTTGGAGTGACCAAAACTGTACGCAATACTCCATGTGTGGTCTCACCAAGACCCTGTACAACTGAAGTAGAACCTCCCTGCTCCTGTACTCAAATCCTTTTTTTGCTATGAAAGCTAACATACCATTCGCTTTTTTTCACTGCCTGCTGCACCTGCATGCCTACTTTCAATGACTGTGTACCATGACACCCAGGTCTCGCTGCATCTCCCCTTTTCCTAATCGGCCACCATTTAAATAATAGTCTGCTTCCTGTTTTTTGCCACCAAAGTGGATAACCTCACATTTATCCACATTATACTGCAACTGGCCAAACATTTGCCCACTCACCCAGCCTATCCAAGTCACCTTGCAGTCTCCTAGCATCCTCCTCACAGCGAACACTGCCCCCCAGCTTAGTGTCATCCGCAAACTTGGAGATATTGCCTTCAATTCCCTCATCCAATCATTAATATATATTGTAAATAGCTGGGGTCCCAGCACTGAGCCCTGCGGTACCCCACTAGTTACTGCCTGCCATTGTGAAAAGGACCCGTTTACTCCTACTCTTTGCTTCCTGTTTGCCAACCAGTTCTCTATCCACATCAATACTGAACCCCTAATACCGTATGCTTTAAGTTTGTATACAAATCTCTTAATTGGGATTTGTCGAAAGCCTTCTGAAGTCCAGATATACCACATCCACTGGTTCTCCCCTTATCCACGCTACTAGTTTACATCCTCGAAAAATTCCACAAGATTCGTCAGACATGATTTACCTTTTGTAAATCCATGCTGACTTTGTCCAATGATTTCACCACTTTCCAAATGTGCTGCTATTCCATCTTTAATAACTGACTTTAGCAGTTTCCCCACTACCGATGTTAGACTAACTGGTCTGTAATTTCCCCGTTTTCTCTCTCCCCTCCCTTCTTAAAAATCGGGGTTACATTTGCTACCCGCCAATCCTCAGGAACTACTCCAGAATCTAAAGAGTTTTGAAAGATTATCACTAATGCATCCACTATTTCACTGAGCTACTTCCTTAAGTACTCTGGGATGCAGCCTATCTGGCCCTGGGGATTTATCGGCCTTTAATCTATTCAATTTACCCAACACCACTTCCCGACTGACCTGGATTTCACTCAATTCCTCCTTTGACCCACAGTCCCCTGCTATTTCAGGCAGATTATTTATGTCTTTCCTTAGTGAAGACGGAACCAAAGTAGTTTATTCAATTGGTCCGCCATATCCCTTGTTCCCCCCCCCCATGATCAACTCACCCTGTTTCTGACTGCAAGGGACCTACATTTGTTTTAACTAAGCTCTTTTCTCTTCACATACTATAAAAACTTTTGCAGTCAGTATTTATGTTCCCTGCCAGTTTTCTTTCATAATCTATTTTTCCTTTCCTAATTAAGCCCTTTGTCCTCCTCTGCTGGTCTCTGAATTTCTCCCAGTCCTCTGTATGCTGCTTTTTCTGGCTACTTTGTACGCATCATCCTTTGCTTTGATACTATCCCTGATTTCCCTTGTTATCCACGGATGCACTACCTTCCCCGATTTTATTCTTTTGCCAAACTTGGGATGAACAATTTTTGTAGTTCATCCATGCAGTCTTTAAATGTCTTCCATTGTATATCCAACCGTCAACCCTTTTAGAATTAATTGCCAGTCAATCTTGGCCAATTCAACGTCTCATACCCTCAAAGTTACCTTCTTTAAGTTCAGAACCATTGTTTCTGAATTAACAATGTCACTCTCCTTCCTAATGAAGAACTCAACCATATTATGGTCACTCTTGCCCAAGGGGCACGTACAACAAGACGGCTAATTACCCCTTCCTCATTACTCAAAACCCAGTCTAAAATAGCCTGCTCTCTCGTTGGTTCCTCTACATGTTGATTTAAGATAACTATCCCGCATACATTCCAAAAAATCCTCTTCCTCAGCACCCCTGCCAATTTGATTAACCCAATCTATATGTAGATTGAAGTCACCCATTATAACTGTTTTGCCTTTGTCGCACGCATTTCTAATTTCCGGTTTGATACCATCCCCAACTTCTCTGCTACTGTTTAGGTGCCTGTACACAACACCCACCAGCGTTTCTGCCCCCTTAGTGTTTTGTAGCTCTAACCCATAACCGACCCACATCCTCCAAGCTAATGTCCTTAATGTTTTGAGGGGTTTACAGGTGTTTTCCGGGTGTTTACAAAGTGTTCAGCGAGGTTTATAGTGCGTAGAGGGGTTTTAGAGGGTTAGAGGGGTTTACATCTGGTTATCGGGTTTTAGGTAGGTTTTGCAGAGGTTTAGAGGGATTTACAGGGGTTTAGAGAGGTTTAGAGATGTTTAGAGGGGTTTTAGATGGTGTGACTATGTATTAAATCGTTTTAATACAGTAATGTTTATAATGTTAGTATGTTGAATATTACTAGATGTTTTGATGTGATTGTGTATACGGTGTCAAAGTGTATTATATTACGTTTTGTAGTGTATTTTAGAGGTGTAAAATATTGCTTTGATGTATTACAGTAATATTCATAGTATCCTAATGTATTATAGTGTGTTGTAGCGTAATTATAGTATACTGATGTATTATAGTGTATGATACACTGTGTGATAGTGTTTTGTATTGTTTTATTGTGTGTGAGTGTGTATTATAATACGTTTGTGATGGTGTATTGTGGTGTATATTATATTGTAATGTGTGTTATAGCGTTTATATTGTAATGTGTGTTGTATTGTAATAGCGTATTATAGTATTATGGTGTGTATTAGAAATGTGTTAAGCATGTTTTATATGTTATTTAATTGCGTACAGTTTTGGTCTCCTAACTCTGAGGAAAGACATTCTTCTTGCCATAGAGGAGTACAGAGAAGGTTCACCAGACTGATTCCTGGATGGCACCCTTCCATATGAAGAAAGACTGGATAGATTCGGCTTGTAACTCGCTGGAATTTAGAAGATTGAGGGTGATCTCATAGAGACTTACAAAATTCTTAAGGGGTTGGACAGGCTAGATGCAGGAAGATTGTTCCCGAAGTTGGGGAAGTCCAGGACAAGGGTCACAGTTTTAAGGATAAGGGGGAAGTCTTTTAGGACCGAGATGAGAACATCGTTTTTCACACAGAGAGTGGTGAATCTGTGGAATTCTTTGCCACAGAAGGTAGTTGAGGCCAGTTCGTTGGCCATATTTAAGAGGGAGTTGGATGTGGCCCTTGAAGCTGAAGGGATCAGAGGGTATGGAGAGAAGGCAGGTATAGGATATTGAGTTGGATGATCAGCCATGATCATATTGAATGGCGGTGCAGGCTCGAAGGGCTGAATGGCGTGCTCCTGCACCTTGTTTCTATGTTATAATGTTAAAGTGTGTTGTTGTGTATTGACTATTTTGGTGTGTTTATACTGTTGTACAGTGCGTTATAGTGTGTTATAGTATTATAAAGTGGGTTATAGTATTTTATAGATATAATGGATTGGATTATAGTGGTACAGTGTACAGTGTTATAGTGTTATTTATGATATTTTTAATGGGATACTGGATTTATAGTGTATTATTGTCTTAGGGTATAATAGTGTATAATAGAATGTGATATAATTTTTGTATCGTAATTTACAATTTCGTCTTATATAGTATGTTATAGTAGGTTTATAATAGTTGCCCAGGGTTCCAGCAACTATGTTACGGAGAAAGGTTGAACGTTAGGTCTTTATTCTTTGGAGCGCAGAAGGTTAAGGGGACTTGATTGAGGTCTTTAAAATGATGAGAGGGATAGACAGAGTTGACGGTGGATACATTTTTCCCATTCAGGGTAGGGAAGTTTCAAACAAGAGGGCATGACATGAGAATTAAGGACAGAGGTTTCGGGGTAACGTGAGGGGAACTTCTTTACTCAGAGGGTGGTGGCTGTGTGGAATCAGCTTCCAGCCAGAAGTGGTGGAGGCAGGATCGAATTTTAACATTTAAGAGTAAAGTGGATAGGTAATATGGACGTGAAGGGAATGGAGGGGTATGGTCTGAGTGCAGTAGATGGGACTGGGAAAACAAATGGTCGGCACGGACTGGAAGGGCCGAGAGGGCCTGTTTCCGTGCTGTAATTGTTATATGGTTTATAATGCTACAAATTATATAATTCAACAACACGATGTGATACATGTGGCACATCTTCGATAATACTGCACATCACACAATAACAAACTACTATACACCACTTCACACTATAACCAGGCTAACACCAATTATACACTTAACTCACTAGAATCTGCTAATAACCACTATAAGACAATGTAAACACACTATAAAACAGTATAGAATACTATCTAGATAGTGTGCTATTGTTTATCATAGTATATTGTTATTTGTGTGTTGTTATTCTAATTATAATGATATTGTGTTACAGTATATCATAATATGTTGTGTTGTATTGTTTGTTGTGTATTATGGCGTGTAATAACACACTGGTAATACACACTGTAAATACAGGTGTGTATTTTCCTGTATTTATGTGTATTCTAGCATAGGGAGTTGGAGTGCATAGGATAGTGTTGTATAATAAATATAATTGTGTATTATCGTGTGCCTTAAAACGTATTATATTGTTATAGTGCATTACAGGGGGTTACAATATGAACGTGTTTAAAATGTGTATATTTTATATTGTATTGTTTTAGTGCGTTATGGCAATGTTAGAGTGGGTTATAGTGTGTTAAGTGTCATAGTGTGTTATAAGTGTTAAGTTATAAGGTGTTAAAATGTGTAATTGTGTATTTTAGTCGTGTAATGTTTATAGTGCGTTTATACTATATTGCAATGTGTTAGAACGTGTTATAGTGCATTGTAGTGTTATAATGTATTGTAATGTGTATTATAATGTGATAGTTATGCATTATTATGTATCGTAGTGTGTTAGTGTGCATTGTTTTGCGTGTTGTAGTGTGCATAGTTTTGTGTTATAATGTATTATTGTGTATTACAGTGTTATTAAGTGTTAAACTGTGATAATGTGTTATAGGATGTGTTATATCTGAGATGCCAAGTGTCCCGGATTCGCCGTATTTTGTCCCGGCGAAATAACCATATTACGGTGTTTCCGGCAGCCAAACAGGCTGTTACGGAACACCGCCGCGCCGGTGTTCCTCCCGTGGTGAACGCCGGCGCCATGTGCCCCCGGTTTGCCAGCCCGGCAGCCACGCCCGGACCAGAGCCCGGGCGGCGCCGGCCCGCGCGATCAGCGGCACTTTCTTGCCGCCAGCCGGCCGCTCGCGGCAAGCCCCATCACCGGCCTCCCCCCCCACCCCCACCCAGTGCGCAGGCGCAGACCCGCCGGCAACCTTGCCAAGTGCGCATGTGCCGCACCCGCCCGCGCGGCAGCCCGCTGATCGCACCAGTGCGCAGGCGCATAGCCCGCCGACAACCTTGCCAAGTGCGCATGTGCCGCACGCCCGCCCGCCGGCAGCCCGCTGATCTGCACCAGTGGCAAGGCGCAGACCCGCCGGCAACCTTTGCCAAGTGCGCTATGTGCCGCACCCCCCGCTGGCAGCCCGCTGATCTGCACCAGTGCGCAGGCGCATAGCCGCCGGCAACAACCCCAGTAGTGGGAGTATGTTACGGAGAGAAATGCAATTTACCCCCATTTGTTATGGACAAATGGGTTGAATGTTTACTGTGAACTAAATTTTGGGGTTGGCATCTCTGGTTATATTGTTTTCATGTATTATAGAGTGTTATAGTCTATCATGGGATTCTAATGTATTATAACGTGTTATCGTGTTTTATAGTGTATTGGTGTCTTACAATGTATGTTATACTGTTTGATACTGTTTGATATTGTTTCATAGTGCTACACTGTTATGATAGTGTTAGTATCGCGTCTATTATCGTTTCATATCGCGTGTTATATCATTATAGTTTTAGTGCTTATGGACATTAGTGCATTAGTTATATACAGTATGTTAGAATATATTGTGAGATAGAATAAAGTGTGTTATAGTGTATTACAAAGTGGGTTATAGGTTTTTATAGATATAATGGATTGGATTATAGTGGTACAGTGTGATATTGTGTTATAGTGTTATATTATTTTATATATGATATATTTTTCATGGGATACTGATTTATAGTGTTAGGGTATAATAGTGTATAATAGAATGTGATATAATTTTGGTGTAATTTACTTTTTCGTCATATAGTATTTTATAGTAGGTTATAATGCTATAACTTATATAAATTATATAATTCGCCTTAACACGATGTGATACATGTGGCACACTATAATACCGCACAACACACAATAACAAACTACTATAACGCACTACTTCACACTATACCAGACTAACACCATAATACACTTAACTCACTAGAATCTGCTATAACACTATAAGACAATGAGCTAGAGCTAGGTTGAGTTAAATTGGAGCTGGAGTCAGCTGGAGATAGAGCTGGATATGGAGCAAGATCTGGAACTGGAGAAGGAGCTTGAGGTGGAGCTAGGATTAGAGATGGCGATTGAAATGGAGATGTAGCTTGAGCTGTAGAGGAGCTAGAGGTAGAACGAGAAGGGCTGGAGATGGCGCTGGAGAAGGAGCAGGAGATAGAGGTTGATATGGAGCCAGATTTATAGCTGGAGATGGAGCTGGAGATGCAACTGGAGATGTTTTAGAGGGCTTTCCAGGTTTTGCAAGTGTTTAGGGAGGTTTTGTGTGATTTAGAGGGTTTGGAGGGCGTTTAGAGTGGTTTACAGGGGGTTGGAGGGATTTACGTTGGGTTAGAGGTATTTACAGAGGTTCTGAGGGGTTTACAGGTGTTTCCGGATGTTCAAGCTCCATCTCCAGCTCTAGCTTCATGTCCCGAATCTCCAGCTCCAAGCTCCAGCTCCAGCTCTATTTCCAGGCCCATCTCTAGGTCCAACTCCATCTCCAGGTCCATCTCCCGCACCATCTCCAGAGATGCCAAGTGTCCCGGATTCGCCGTATTTTATCCCGGCGAAATAACCTTTTTACGGTGTTCCGGCAGCCAAACATGCTGTTACGGAACACCGCCGCACCGGTGTTCCTCCCGTGGTGAACGCCGGCGCCATGTGTCCCCGGTTTGCCGGCCCGCGCGATCAGCGGCACTTTGCCGGGCCCTAGTGTCCGCGCCTGCGCAGTTGGGGAGGGTTGCCGGGCCCCAGTGTCCGCGCCTGCGCAGTTGGGGAGGGTTGTCAGGCCCCAGTGGCCGCGCGTGCGCAGTGGGGGAGGGTTGCCGGGCCTGGCGCCATTTCGAGCCACGCCACGCCCGGCCCAGAGCCCGGGCGGCGCCGGCCCGCGCGATCAGCACTTTCTTGCCGCCAGCCGGCCGCTCGCGGCAGCCCCATCACCGGCCTCCCCCCCCACCCCCACCCAGTGCGCAGGCGCAGACCCGCCGGCAACCTTGCCAAGTGCGCATGTGCCGCACCCGACCCGCCGGCAGCCCGCTGATCTGCACCAGTGCGCAGGCGCAGACCCGCCGGCAACAACCCCAAGTGAGTACGGAGAGAAATGCATTTAACCCCATTTGTTACGGACAAATGGGTTGAATGTTACTGTGAACTAAATTTAGGGTTGGCGTCTCTGCATCTCCAGCTACAGCTACAGCTCCAACTCCAGCTCCAACTTCTGCTTTAGCTACAGCTACAGGTTTAGCTCCAGATCCATCTCCAGCTCTAGCTCTATCTTTAGCTCTACGTCCATCTTTCTCTCCTTCT
This sequence comes from Okamejei kenojei, assembly GCA_035221665.1. Taxonomy (NCBI): domain Eukaryota; kingdom Metazoa; phylum Chordata; class Chondrichthyes; order Rajiformes; family Rajidae; genus Okamejei; species Okamejei kenojei. Next base: position 7,719 of record JAVHYY010000581.1, on the reverse strand, counting down.
CTAGTTCCATCGTCCGCTCCATTTCCAGCTCTAGCTCCAGCTCCACCTCCAGCCCTAGCTCCAGCTCCAGCTCAATCTCCAGCTCCATCTCCAGCTCCATCTAGCTCTATTTCTATCTCACTTTCGAGTTCCAGCTCCGGCTCCAGCTCCATCTCCAGCACCTTCTCCATATCTAGCTCCATCTCCATCATTAGCTCCACCTCTATTTTTTTCGCCAGCTCCTTCTTTATCTCTCTCTAGCTCCAGCTCCAGCCCCAGCTCTATCTGCACCTCAGGCTCCAGTTCCATCTCCAGCTCCACCTCTAGTTCTATCTCTAGCTCAACCTCAAACTCCAGCTCCGTCTCCAGCTCCAGCCTCGTCTCCAGCTCCATCTCCAGCTCCATGTCCATCCCAAGCCCCAGCTCTAGCTCCATCTCCAAGTCCATCTCAATCCCTAGCTCCAGCTCCAGCTCCATCTCCTGCTCTGAAGCTAGAGCTGGAGATGGAGCTGGAGATGGAGCCTGATATAGAGCCTGAGATGGAGATGGAGCTAGAGCTGAAGATGGAGCTAGAGCTAGAGATGGACATGGAGCTGGAGCTGGAGATGGCGCTGGAGATGGAGCTGGAGCTTCAGGAGCTAGAGATGGAGTAGAGCTGGAGTTGGAAGGAGCTGGAGCTGGGGATGGAGCTGGAGATGGAGTTAGAGATGGAGCTAGAGATGGAGCTGAAGATGGAGGTAGAGATGGAGATGGAGATGGAGATGGAGATGGAGGTGGAGGTGGAGATGAAGTTGCTGGAGATAGAGATGAAACTGGAGATGGAGCTCGAGCTGGAGATGGCACTCAAGATTGATCTGGAGCTGGAGTTGGAGCTGGACCTAGAGCTGGAGCTGGAAATCGAGCTGGAGATGGCCCTAGAGTTGGAGCTAGAGCTGGAGATGGAGCTGGAGGTGGAGTTTAAGCTGGAGCAGGAGATGGAGCTAGGGCTAGAGCTGGAGCTAGAGCTGGAGAGGAAGCTGGAGACGGAACTTGAGATGGAGCTGCAGCCAGTACAGCTACTAGAGCCAGAGCTGGCGATTGAGCTGGACATGCTTTGAGCTGCATCTGGTGATGGAGCCAGAAATGGAGCTAGAGCTGGATCAAGCGATGGAGTTAGAGCAAGAGCTCAAGAATGAGCTGGAGATGGAGCTAGCGCTGGAGCTAGAGATGAGCTGGAGCTTAATTCAGAGCTGGGGATGGAGCTAAAGATGTACCTGCAGATGGAGCAAGAGCTGGAACTGGAGATGGAGCTTGAGGTGAAGCTAGGGTTGGAGCAGGCGATTGAAATGGAGATGGAGCTTGAGCTGGAGATGCAACTGGAGATGGAGCTAGAGCTGGAACTGGAGAAGGAGCTGGAGATGAAGCCTGATCTAGAGCTGGAACTGGAGAAGGCGCTGGAGATGAAGCCTGATCTAAAGATGGAGTTAAACTGTAGCTGGATTGAGCTGGAGATAGAGCAAGAGCAGGAGCTTAAGTCAGAGCTGCGGATGGAGCTAAAGATGTACCTGCAGATGGAGGTAGATCTGGAGATGGAGCTGGAACTAAAGATGGAGATGGAGCTAGTGCTGGACATTAAGTTGGAGGTGGAGCTAGAGATGCAGCTCTAGCTAGTACAGCTGGAGATGAAGCTGGAGACGGAGCTAGAGCTAAAGCTGGAAATGGAGTTGTAGCTAGAGCTGGAGATACTGGAGATGGAGCAAGAGCTAGAGCTATGTTGAGTTAAATTGGAGCTGGAGTCAGCTGGAGATAGAGCCAGATATGGATCAAGAGCTGGAACTGGAGATGGAGCTTGAGATGGATCTAGGATTAGATCTGGCGATTGAAATGGAGCTGGAGCTTGAGCTGGAGCTTTAAATGGAGCTAGTGGTAGAACGAGAAGGGTTGGAGCTGCGGATGGCGCTGGAGATGGAGCAGGAGATATAGCTGGAGATGGAGATGGAGATGGGATGGGATTTATAGCTGGAGATGGAGCTGGAGATGCAACTGGAACTGTTTAGAGGGGTTTCCATGTGTTTGGATAGGTTTTGTGTGGTTAGAGGGGTTTTGTAGGGATTCATATGGGTTTAGAGGGGTTTGGAGGGAGTTTTAGAGTGGTCTACAGGAAACCCCTGTAGAGGATTGGGAGGGGTTTTGAGGGATTTACATTGGCTTATATGTATTTACAGAGGTTTTGAGAGGTTTACGTGTGTTTCCGGATGTTTTCGAAATGGATTTACGGGGAATGACATGGATTTACAGGTCTTTAAAGGTATGCAGGGATTAGAGATGATTAGAGGGTTTACAGGTGTTTAGAGGGCTTTAACAAGGGTAAGAGGGGTTTAGATGCGTTCGGAGGGGTCTAGAGGTGTTTGCAGGTGTTTAGAGAGGTTATATAGTGGTTCAGAGGGTTTAAAATCGATCCTGCCTCCACCACTTCTGCTGGAAGCTCATTCCACACAGCCACCACTCTCTGAGTAAAGAAGTTTCCCTCTCATGTTACCCCCTAAACTTCTGTCCCTTAATTCTCATGTCATGCCCTCGTGTTTGAATCTTCCCTACCCTCAATGGGAAAAGCTAATCCACGTCAACTCTGTCATCATTTTAAAGTCCTCAATCTGCGCTCCAAAGAGTTTGAGGGTATGAAAGTGTTTTGGAGGGTTTTACAGTGAGTATTTGCAGTGAGGCATTTACAGAGGTCTTGAGGGGTTTGCAGGTGTTTCCTGGTGTTTAGAGAGGATTTGAGTGTTTAAATGGTTTGCAGGGGATTACAGATTTTAGAGGGGTTTACAGTGTTCAGAGGGATGTATAAATGTTTAGAAAGATTTAGAGTGGTTTAGAGGGATTTACAGGGGGTTTAGAGGGTTAGAGTGGGGTTTTAGTGTTTTGGATGAGTTTGGAGGGGTTTATAGGGTTTCGAGCGGGGCTAGAGGGTTTGTAGGGATTTAGAGGGATTTAAGTGGGTTTAGAGGTATTTGCAGAAGTGTTGACAGGTTTCCAGGTGTTTACATGTGTTTAGCGAGGTGGTTATGGTTTAGGAGGGGTTTTGCGGGGATTAGAGATGTTTAGAAGCGTTTACACGGGTTTAGAGGGATTGGAGGGGATTGGAGGGGTCTGGAGATGTGCAGAGCTGTTTGGGGCGGGGGGGGGGGGGTTAGAGTGGTTTAGGTGGTTTAGAGTTGTTTACAGAGTTTATAAATGTTTAGAGAGGTTTACCGGGGGGTTAGAAGTATATACAGTTTAATATATGTTTAGAGGGTGTAGGGGTTTTTAGAGGGCTTTACCCAGGGTATAAAAAGTTTAGGGGGGGGTTTACAGTGTTTTAGAGGGGCTCAGCGGGCTTTATAGGGGTTGAGAGGTGTTTAGAGTGGTTTACTGGGATTTTAGAGTGGTTTACAGCGGGGTTTTATAGGGGTTTGATGGCTTTAAAAATATTAAATAGGGGTTTAGAAGGGTTTTATATTTGCAGGAGTTTTAGAGGTTTAATGGTTTAGAGGGTTTTAGCGGGGTTTAGATGTGTTTGCACGTTTTAGAGAGGTTAAGAGTGGTTTAGAAGGCTTTAGAGGGGGTTCAGATGATTTAGAGAGGTTTATAGGGGTTTGGCGATGTTTATATGGTTTTGGAGGGTTTTACAGACGTATACAGAGGCTTAGAGGGGTTTGCATGAGTGTGGAGGGGTTTAGAGCGATGTACATGGGTTAGAGGTATTTGCAAGGTTTTGAGGGGTTTACAAGTTACAGGTGTTAAGAGAGTTTTTCAGTGGTTTTGAGGGTTTGCAGGGGTTTAGAGGGGACTACAGCTGTTTAGATGGATTAGAGGGTATATGTATTTACAGGTTTTTAGAGGATTTACAAGTGTTTTCGAGGGGTTTAGAAGGTTCTAGATTGGTTTAGGGTTAGGTGGTACAAGGGTTTAGAGGGGTTTACAGGTGTAGCAGGTGTTTAGAGATCTTTAGAGGTATTCAGTGGTTGTTTATAGGGTTTTTAGATGGTTTTAGAATGGTTTACAGGGGTTAAGATGCGTTTAGAGGGGTTTGAATGGGGTTTTAGAGAGGTTTGGAGGGGATTGGGAGCGGTGTGGAGAGGTTTAGAGCGGTTTGGAGGTTGTTTAGAGTGGTTTAGTTGTTTACAGGCGTTTATTAGATGTTCAGAGAGGTTTACAATGATTTACAGGGGTTTAACAGGGGTTATGGAGATTTCCAGGTGTTTAGAGGGTGTTTTAGACGGCTTAAACAGTGTGTAACAGTTATGATGTGTAACAGTGTATTGTAATTATAATTTGTTGTGATGTATTGTTGTCGTGTGTGGTTGTTATGATGTATACATGTTATAGTATTATATTGTATTTTGTTGTTATTATATGTTATTATATGTTCTAATATAGAAATAGTTAATATAGTATTACAGGGTATGTTAATAATGTTAAAGTGTGTTTTTGTGTATTAGACCACATTAGTGAGTTATATTGGAGTGCGTTATATCCATTCAATTCAATTCAATCTTTAATTGTCATTGTGCAGTGTACAATACAGAGACAATGAAATGCAGTTGGTATCTCCAAAGGGCGAACTTACGAATAAACAAGTAATACATATACAGTGGTATCCGTTCAATTTGCTGTGATTGGATAGTCCGGGGGGGGGGGGGGGGGGGTGAGGGGTGAGACAGGCATCATTGAGGTGCAGCATAGAAGTGTGACAACTCCGCAGGGAAGAAGCTGGTTAGTGATCTTAGCTGGTCCCCGCAGCGGAGCGACCTGTATCGTCATAGCGTCCTCCCCGGATGGGATGTGGGGTAAAAAAAAAAAAAACAGTCTATGGTTAGGGTGTGAGGCTGTCCCTGACGATGCTGTGCGCCCTGCGCAGGCAGGCGTGTCGTTTACTATGGACAGACTCAATGGAGGGGGGGGTGAGAGAATCCTGTGAATGCGTTGGCCGATCTTCACCACCCTCTGCAGAGCTTTGCGGTCGGCAGAACATTATTACACTATAAACACAATAATCCACTTTTACATTATAATACATTATGCACACTATAATGCTAAAACTATGACTAACGCAATATCAACTATATAATGCAAAATAACACTATAATGCACTATCTCACTACTCTTACTCTTAACTGACTAATGAAAGCAAAAATGCAATATATATCAGAGAGAACAATAATGCCTTCTAAACACATATACTATAATTACACTGTAAAATAATACCACGTAACACTGAAATACACTATACCAACTAACAACTCTAATACTATAATGCAATATAAAACCACAATAATAGTAACACACTACACAGTAAAACACACTATAACAATAATACTACTATCAAACGCTAACAAATACACATACACACAACCACAAATACAACACGCAATATTATATTATATACCATAATTTTAATACATTATAATCACACCTTAATACGATATAATACATATATACACTCTAAACAACGATCACACAAAACATACTAGAATTTGTTATAAACCACACAAGACTATAATACGATGAACACCTATAAAAACTGATAAACACAAGACTATAAATACGATGAAACTATAAAACTGAACAACAGTGTTAGTGTGTTCTCGTTTACAAAAGTGTGCCTATTGTATATTTAGTGTATTGTAGTGTGTGCAAAAATCGTGTGATTAAATTATTTATTGTAGGTGATATTTCATATGGCAAAAGTGTTACATGTGTTTTTTATAAATATATTGTGTTATAGAATGTCAAATTGCGAGAGTGTATAATAATGTGTTATAGTATAATAATATTGTCTATTACGAGATATTAAAATGTGTTTTATTTGGTGTTATATTATGTATATTATATTGTTTTTATATAGCATGTTATAAATGTTAGTATGCTGATATTATTAGAATATTTTGAGTTTTGATGTTATACTGTGGAAGAAGATGACGTGCCTTCCCTCACAGTGGGAAACGTTTGATTCTGATGAACTCTATCGTGTTTTGTGTTCTTTATTTTATTCAAAATGGCTGTATGATGTTCACTGTGCCAACTGGCTCATGTGAAATAAATGTATCTTGTATCTTATATTTTGTATCTTGTAATCGTTATTGGTTTGTCATAATTTACTTTCGTTTTATATAGAAATTTTTAATAGTAGGAGTTAAAGAGTGTTGTTATATAGATTCCGTGTAATAAACACACTTTAACCTTATTATATAACCGCATAACAAACACGCAATAACAAACATAAAACACACAACATCACACTATACCAGACTAACACCATAATACAAATACAAGCAAGTTAATGCAATATAACAACCCAACATAACCCAACCCAACTAAAATCTTTTCTTACATTATAACACAAAAGAGATAAGACAATGCAATTCACTGCAAAACAGTATAAAATTACTATACAGTTAGTGTTTATTATGGTTTGTTATTGTTATTAGTGTGTGTTATTCTAATATAGTGATATGAAATCTGTTACAAGTGTATGTTGTGTTGTATTGTTGTGGTGTATTATTGATGTGTTATGGTGTAATTATAGCGTGTATCATAAAGTGTTATAGTGTGATACTATTTTACTCTAATTACGTGTATTTTAGTTATAGTATTGGAGATGATTATAATACAAAGTAAACAATGTATGGGATATTATAGTATAATAAACAAATGAATTGTGTATTAAAATGTGCCTGTGCATTATATTGTTATTGAAATTGTGTATAGTATAATCATATTAATATCCCCAATGTTATTATATGTTTTATAAAGCACAATATTATAGTGTAACTCTGGTTTATTATAGTGTATGATACACTGTGTGAATAGTGTTTGTATTGTTTTATATGTTGTGTTCTGATATGTGGTGTGAGTGTATTCTTTCTAATATAAATATAAGAGTGCGTTAGGACAGGGTATTGTGGTGCATATTATATTGTAATATCCTATAGATGGTGTTTATTTAGAACGTGTGTATAAGAAAGTGTTAGCATGGAGGTATGTTATAATGTTTAAAGATGTATGGTTGTGTATTTTGGACAATTTTTGTGTGGTGCTGTGGCGTTATAGTGTATTATAAATGGGTTATGGTGTTAAGTTATAATGATTGGATTAAGTGGTACGTGAGATACTGTGTTAAATTTTTTATAATATGGATGTATATTTTTAAACGTGATCTGTATAGAATGTGTTATAATTTTTAGTGTCATAATTTCCTTTTCGTTTGTAAATTATTATATTAAGTTATAAATATAATTAATACAAGAACAACCATAATAAATCGTGTGAGACATAAGGCACATTATAAAATTGGCAACATACACAAACCATACAAAACTATATAACACCACTACATCACCTATACGAAATACCATAATAAAACACCACCAGTGAGGGAGAGGAGCCTTTGACAAGGTTCCCCATGGATTTTGGTTAAGAAGGTTTACATCATTGGGTGTTAATGAGCGGAGTAGCAAGATGGATACAAAAACAGAGAGTGGCTGAAGGGAGACTCAGAGAGTAATGGTGGATGGCTGTTTGTCGGTTTGGAAGGAAAAGCCGGTGACCAGCGGGGGGGGGCTTGGGATGGAGGTTGGTGTATAGGGCGTTTGGGGGGGTAACACATGGTGGTATACAGTTGTGGAGAATGTCTGGGTGACGGGTGGGGAGGGATTTGTGCGGTGGGTGTAATTGAGATGATGTGCAGTCCATATAAATGCGTAAGGGGTCTATTTTCAT
>JAVHYY010000580.1:0-153196 GCA_035221665.1 Okamejei kenojei | reverse complement strand
ATTGATTATGGGATGATATTTGGTTAATTAAGTTGATGAGGGATTGTATCAGGAAAGTAGGGATGGGATAATAGTTAATGAGAATTTGGGGAGGGTTATTTTGGTATGGGGAAAATTAGAAGATATATGTTTTGGGTTTATTTGGTATTGGATAGGAGTGTGGTTGGGAGTAAAAAGAATGAGGAATATGAATGGTGATTGGGTCGATACAGATGAATGTAGTGGGAAAAATGGGATGAATATGGATATGCCTAAGAGATTAAGTGATGGGAAAAAAGAAGTGAATGGCGATTAGCTGACCAGCAGCTCAGACGCATTTGAGCATCCCGAAGACAAAAGAACCCAAGATTCACGGTCAAAGTAGCAGGGTCAACTTCTGGGCTCAGCGCGAGCCAGGTGGCGCAAGCACGCGCCCGAAATTGTCAATAGATTTCCACCAGGTTTTGCGCTCGGGAGAAACAGTTTTGAAAACGGTCTCATCATATGTGGTTATGTGGAAGGTCACACATCGCCGTAAATTTTAGCAAGCAACATACCGGGGTCCTGGATAGCTCGCCATGTCCATAGATGAATGACTCTGACCACTGAACCGTTCGAACCAGCTAGAATCAGCAGAAGGAAGCCTTGACCGCGGGAGCCACAGCTGGTGAGGATTGTAACATAATGCTCAAGATCACGTCAAACACACTCCAACAAATGATCTATGTCTGCTCAAAGACTAGATGTCAGGTTTACGACAGGCAATGCCCTCAGGCACAGGGAGGGTACTGGGACTTAAGAAATAAAATGCGATAACTGGAGACGCAGGAAGAAGCACTTCTGACACCATGTAGAGAAGGTACAACAGACACATTATGTCTCCACTAACTTTATTAATCCTACAATCATTATAGCCCCTTGCTGTCATGTTCTGTCACGATCACCAAGAGAGAGAGCTAGGGGCGTGGTGGGTTACAATTATACTAACTGTGGGGGAGTGGTTAGCATGGACATCGTCACTATCAACAATTAAAGGTGTAATACCGTGGCTTTGCAAAAGTATTCATACCTTGAAATATTTCTACATTTTGTCACTTACAACCACAACGTAATGTATTTTATTGGATTTTATGTGATAGACCAACACAAAGTGGTGAATAATTGTGAAGTGGAAGACAATGATACAATGGTTTTCCACATTATATTACAAATAAAAAACTGAAAAGGTGGGCGTGCAAATGTATCAGCCCCTTGAGGTCAATACTTTGTAGAACCACATTTCGCTGCAATTCCAGCAGCAAGTATTTGGGGTATGTCTCTACCAGCTTGCCCATCTAGAGACTGCCATTTTTGCCATTCTTTCTTTGCAAAATAAGCTCAAGCTCAGTCAATTGGATGGAGACGTCTGTGAACAGCAATTTTTCAAGACTTGCCAGAGTTCTCAATTGGATTTAGATCTAGACTTGACTGGGCCATTCTAACACATGAATATGCTATGATCTAAACCCATTTCCATTGGAGCCTCTGGCTGTATGTTTAGGGTCATTGGTCCTGCTGGAAGGTGAACATCCACCACCCCGGTCTCAAGCTTTTGCAGACTCTAACAGGAGTTCTTCCCAAATTGCCCGGTTTTTTGGCTCCATCCATCTTCCCCATCAACTCTACCAAGCATTCCCTGTCCCTGCTGAAGAAAACCATCCCCCAGAGTGAGCATGATGCTGCCACCACCATGTTTCACAGTGGGATGGTGTGATCAGGGAAATGTGCAGTGTTAGTTTCCGCCCACACATAGCGTTTTGCATTAGGCCAAAACTTCATGGAGTGGCATGCAGACCAGACAGAGCAACTTCCTCCACATGTTTGCAGTGGCCAAACTGCAACGCGAGGACTTCTTATGGCTTTAATTCTAACGATGGGCTTTTTCCTTGCCACTCTTTCATAAGGCCGATTTGTGGAGTGCATGACTATAGTTGTCCTGTGGACAGATTCTCCCACCTGGATCTCTTCAGCTCCTCCCCAAGTTACCATGGGCCTCTTGGCTGTTCTCTGATCAATGCGCTCCTTCCCGGCCTGTCAGTTGTGAGGGTGACGGCCATGTCTTGGTAGGTGCTGCAGTTGTGCCAATCCACTCCATTTCGATGATGAATTGAACAGTGCTCAGTGAGATGTTCAAAGGCTTGGATTTTTGTTTTAACCTAACCCTGCTTTAAAACTTCTCCCGCACTTTATCCTGCCCTGTCTGGTGTGTTCCTGGGCTTACATTGATCCAAGGAACATTGTTTGTTCACTAATGTTCCTCTAACAAACTTCCGAGGCCTTCACAGACCAGCTGTATTTTTATACTGAGATTAATTACACACAATGGAATCTAATTTACTAATTAAGGTCCTCTTCTGAAGGCAATTGGTTCACTGGGATTTTATTTACGGGTATCAGAGTAAAGGGGGCTGAATACTGTTAGCACGCAACACATTTCAGTTTTTTATTGTAAAAAAAATTTGAAAACCTTGTATCATTTTCCTTCCACTTCACAAATTATGGTGCCACTTTGTTTGGTCTATTATATATAACCCCAATCAAATACATGTACGTGTGGGTTTGTAAGGGGGGGGGGGGGGGGGGGGGGGGGGGCGTGACAAAATGTGAAAGGTTCAAGGGTATGAATACTTTTGCAAACCACTGTACATATATCATCTACAGTTATACACATGTGGAGAATTGTGCAAGACTGGGTCGTGTTCAAGTCACAGAGCAGATGAACAGGCCCAATAACCGAGTCCAGATCAATAGTATCCAATATGGAAAATCCCATTTTAAAGAACTAGGTCAGCAGAGTATTAAATGCCTTTAAAACATGTCGTAGCTACGCTAATGGATTGTTTGTCGTTGACAACCAGTTCATTAACCGACGATAAATCCGTCTTCTAGCTCGTACCTAGTCGAAATGTACACAACATAGACGACGTGCCCGAAATAGAAGTCGATATTTATCCCACCGATGAACTGGTGGTCAAACGACCAACAATCCATTAGCGTAAGCTACGACATGTTGTCCGGTGTTGGGCACGTTTCCAACACTTATCACTCCATGACTCCAATTGATAAGATCCTTTAATCTGCAGTTTGGAACAAGGCAACGTTCATTTTTTATACGATATAATTCTACGAGGCTCTGACAGGATAGATGTTGAGAGAATTTCACAAACGGGTTTGAACAATGTTCAGAATAACATTTCACTATGGAGTAACTGAATTAGGTGAAAAATACTCTGGAAAATATATCTGATATATTTAATACTTAACAAACGTGCATCGCTGCTATATGGGAGAGTGCAATACGCACTCTCCCATATAGCAGCGATGCACGTTTGTTAAGTACAAACAGGGTTGTAGCGAATTTATTAGTGGACATTAAAGAAATGAAAACTAATGGATCTATACGTGGAAATCAAGGTAATTGTGATATTGAATGTAGGAACAGTCTCGAGTTTGGCAGTTGTGCATAAGGCCATGTGAAGCTGTGTCTGCTGGGGGAGGGGGTGGCGGTTATCTCCAAACTCTGCGATCTCGGAATTATATCCTTACTCTGCCACGGGATCCGTAACGTTCTGGTCCCCAAACCTCACTCAGTCAGGTTACCGTGACAACAACTTCCTCAATTAACACTCCATCGCCGAGCTGCCCGCAAGGATTCATTCTCATTTCCCTAATATTCTCCATTTACACTCGCGACACAAGACGCAGTACGGCTCCAATTCCGTCAACGTAGACAACACCACTGTAGTGTGTCGGATCACGAAAATGATGATGCGCAATACAGGCAGGAGAGAGAGAGTACTGACTGAAATCGTGTGTTGAAAATACCCACTTCCCCAATGTTAACAAGACGAAAAGGCATTGCGGAGTACACACGCCAAATCAGCATCAACACGCCAAATCAGCAGACGTGGAAATTCAGCTTCGAGTTGTTTGGCGTTATTATTACCACCGATCAGTCCAGCATCAACCACATAGATGAGGTAGACAAGAAGGCAAACTCAACGTTCGAAGGAGACAGACAGAACTTCTACAAACATCTACTATGGACCATAGAAAGAATACTGTCGCGATGCATCGCAGCTTAGTTTGAGAAATGTTCTGTCCAAGGCGGCTAGAAGTTGAACAGATATTTTAGATGTGACACAGACCAGACCTCGCACAATTGACTACATTTATACCACGCTGCCTTGCAAAAGCAACAAACAATAATAAGGCGTGTCCCAGCACGATAATTCCTTTCCACCCCTTATCCCGTCCAGTAGAAAGTACAAGCGCTCAAAAGCGCACAACTACACATAGGAATAGATTATTCTCTTCGATTATCAGAGTATTGTTCAAATCATCCCTCGCACTTTGTGAATATTTGTCCATGGAACACATGCGCTATCTGCTGCGAACGATGTTCTGCAATCTGTATCTCCCCTTTGCTTTATCATGCGCCTCAATTTACTCATGGCAATAATAAACATAAACATGAAGCTTAAATATTAATGCCCCTTGCGACTTAATTGTTTTCACCTCACAAAGCAAGACTCACAGTTAATAGAAGCATTGCATCATTAATCTTTCTAGCTATGCACCTCGGCACGGTTCAATACGAATGTTTTCATCAGGTTCAATTATGGTTTTGTGTTTGTACAGATCTCCTAGTCCTCCAATACAAATATGCAACTCGTAGGAGAAAGGTAGACTGGAATTATGCAATGTGGCTTGAGCAACGATTGTTCATTGTTCAAAATACCCGGACAAATCGGGGTTCGGTGGAAGTAAAGAACCACATTCAGCATGATATTCTGTATCTATGCACTATATTCTACATTCTGTACCTTGCCATTTACCCGATCAATTGCACTAGGCTTCACAATGATTGCATTTGTGTCTGGAATATTTGAACCAAGTGAATAGCATGCAAAACAACTCTTCCACTGCAGCTCGTATATGTGATAAAAATAGAAATAATCTGACCAAATGGCCCGTGAGAAAAGAAATAACTCTGATTCAGAGCGGGAATGTTCGTACTATGACGCTGACTAAGATTGTAAACGAGAAATAGACGGTGATGATGAAACAGAGAAGGTGATGAATGGCTGTTAACCACAAATGGACTGTTGGCGAAATGCGAAGAGAAGGTGAAGTGTGGGGACGGGTTAAGAAACAATATTTGGGGGGGGGGAACAATCTGATAATGCACTGCGGGACGCAGTAATTCCCGGGCATCTGAAATACAAGAGGAAGATATGATATACTCAGATGACAGAAGACATCGGCGGTGAAAGGGAAATGTGTAATGACAGAAGTTAATGATCTCTTCAGAACTCCGATATTGATCAAACGCATGCAGTGTGGTATCATTTTTCAAAGTACATGTCGGCAAACATTGGTTTCGTCGGCGCACCTGAACAATATTCCAGAATCAGTTCCTGCTCAACATTTATTGCTCAACAACTACCTATCTATTTCTGACTACTGTTGAATTGGCACCGATACTTCCAAACACTTTTGCTGCAGAACACTTCTCAACAAATCCTCAGACCGCTTGTTTCTCTTGCCCACCACCGTCGGAGTGTAACGTATTTCCTTCAGTTTCCTTTCAATATTGCCAGTCTGATGTGCTGCAATCACATTGATGCGACACCCAAGAAGGCACGAAAATGGAAATAAGAGGACATTTGCCATGTCTCCCGATACTCTTGCAAAAATATGGTAGAACGCTTATTGTCACGTTGCATCGTAGCTTGTGTAGAAACGACTATGCCAAGACCGCGAGATATGGAAGAGGGTTGCAAATTGGAATTAGAATTAGAATTAGAATGCTTTATTTTCATTGCATGTGTTACATGCAACGAGGTTACTGTGTATCTCTATTTAAAGGAACTTCAAACATTCACATACTCATACTTTTTACACACCCTCCCTCCCCAAAACCACCCATGGATTCACATTTACATAAATTAACACTGTCTCCCCCCCCTCCCCCCCCCTCCCCCCCACCCCCCCCCCCCACCCCCCCCCCCCCCCTCTTCCCCATAACCCGCTCCCGAGACAGAGTTCTGTTCCAAGATTGCTGATGGGTAAAAGCTGTTCTTGAGTCTGGCGTGACTTTAACGACCTGTACCTTTTTCCTGACGGCAACAGTGTGAAATGGTGGTGACAATGTTGTGTAATGTCTTTCACGATATTACAGGTCCTGCTGCGGCATCTGGAGTGGTAAATGTCCTCCAGAGGGGGCAGGGGGAGTCCAATGATATACCCCAGTCCATCTCAGAGCCCAGACCAATGATAGTCTTGATCTGTACTTCACGCTGCATAACATTACCCAAACACATAACATAATCAAAGACCTGGCAAATCCGGAAAAAAAGTAGAGATGTTTGTAAGCGCGCAACACAAGACTTAGGAATTGGTTCGTTCCCTCCCCTATCGTGCATATGAACGGTCCATCCATAGGCTAGGGCATTATTCAATCCACTCTACCCCTTTGGTCATTTAATTTTGTCTGAGGTACTGATACATACAATGGCGCTACAATGCTGATAAATGTATTCTGCTCACTCTATTTTCCAATTTGCTCTCGTTATTGTCATGAGCAAGAACAGGTTCTTCAGCCCAACCTCCCAACGTCGATCAATGTACACCAGTCACTTGAGTCCCACCTGCAGTTTTTGTCCCGTGTCATTTCCGATATGTGTTTGGCCAAATGTATTTTAGATCCTGTTTAGTTTCTACCTCAGCTACCTCCTTTGGTAGGTAATTCTATATGTACACCATCCGCTGTGCAAATCCATATAGCAACCACACTCTGAGTGGATTCATATGCCCAATGTCCTGTATCATCGCGTTTGAACCGATAATATATAATTATGATATATGTAATCTGTTTGGATAGCATGCAGAGCATTGTTTTTCACAGTACATCGGTACATGTACCAATAATATCTCTAAACCTGAAGCTAAAACCTAACGTGCCTGTCATCTGCATTGTTTACAACACCATGAAGCCAGCGGAATGTCTCATAGGTTGCAGAAGCATTGCATCATCCATTTTGTGGATGCAACAAGTAAAATGGTCAAGTGAGAGCCAGTGGATGTAGTGTACCTGGACTTTCAGAAAGCATGTGTTAAGGTTCCACTCGGGAGATTAGTGGCTAAAATTATAACATATGGTATTGGGGTTGGGTATTGACATGGATAGAAAATTGGACCAAAGCTAATTATAATTTATATGAATAATTTAGACGAAGGATTTAAAAGAAGAATTGCAGATGACACAAAGCTGGATGGACGTGTGAACAGTGTAGAGGATGCTATTGAGGTTTGGATAGGTTGGGTGAGTGGGCAGATGCATTGCAGTTGCAGTATAATGTGGATACATGTGATGTTGAAAAAACTGGTGGCAAGAACGGGGAGGCAGTTTATTAACTGAATGGTGTCAGGTGAGGAAAAGGGGAAGTACAACGATACCTGGGCATCTTTGTACATCAGTCACTGAAAGTAAGCATGCAGGTACAACATGCAATCAAGAAAGCTAATGGCATGTTGCCTTCATAAAGAGAGGAGTCGTGTATCGGAGCAAAGAGGTCCTTCTGCAGTTGTACAGGGACCTGGTGAAACCGCACCTCGAGTGTTGTGTGCACTTTTGGTCTGCTCATTTGAGGATGGACAGTCTTGCTATTGATGGAGTGCAGCGTAGGTTCACGAGATCAATTCTTGGGATGGCGGGTCTGGCATATGATGAAAGCATGGAGCGACTGGGCTTGTATTCACTGGCATTTAGAAGGATGAGAGGGTATTTTCTTGATATATACAGTGGCATGCAAAAGTATTCATACCCCTTGAACTTTTTCACATTTTGTCGCGTTACAACCACAAACGTAAATGTATTTTATTGGGATTTTATGTGATAGACCAACACAAAGTGGTGCATAATTGTGAAGTGGAAGGAAAATGATACATGGTTTCCAAATTTTATTACAAATAAAAAACTGAAAAGTGTGGCGTGCAAAAAGTATAAAGCCACCCGAGTCAATACTTTGTAGAACCACCTTTCGCTGCAATTACAGCTGCAAGTCTTTTGGGATATGTCTCTACCAGCTTTGCACATCTAGAGACTGAAATCTTTGCCCATTCTTCTTTGCAAAATAGCTCAAGCTCAGTCGGATTGGATGGAGAGCGTCTGGGAACAGCAATTTTCAAGTCTTGCCAGAGATTCTCAATTGGATTTAGGTCTGGACTTTGACTGGGCCATTCTAACACATGAATATGCTTTGATCTAAACCATTCCATTGTAGCTCTGGCTGTATGTTTAGGGTCGTTGTCCTGCTGGATAGTGAACCCCCGCCCCAGTCTCAAGTCTTTTGCAGACTCTAACAGGTTTCCTTCCAAGATTGCCCTGTATTTGGTTCCATTCATCTTCCCATCATCTCTGACCAGCTTCCCTGTCCCTGCTGAAGAAAAGCATCCCCACAGCACGATGCTGCCACCACCATGTTTCACAGTGGGGATGGTGTGTGCAGTGTTAGTTTTCCACCACACATAGCATTTTGCATTTATGCCAAAAACTTCAATGTTGGTCTCATCAGACCAGAGCGCCATCCTCCACATGTTTGCTGTGTCCCCCACATGGCTTGTGGCAAACTGCAAACGGGACTTCTTATGGCTTTGTTTCAACAATGCCTTTCTTCTTGCCACTCTTCCATAAAGGCCCGATTTGTGGAGTGCACGACTAATAGTTGTCCTGTGGACAGGATCTCTGCTGCTCCTCTAGAGTTACCATGGGCCTATTGGCTGCTTCTCTGATCAATGCTCTCCTTGCCTGGCCTGTCAGTTTAGACGGATGGCCATGTCTTGGTAGGTTTGCAGTTGTGCCATACTCTTTCCATTTTTGGATGATGGATTGAACAGTGCTCCGTGAGATGTTCAAAGCTTGGGATATTTTTTTATAACCTATCCCTGCTTTAAACTTGTCCACAACTTTATCCCTGACCTGTCTGGTGTGTTCCTTGGGCTTCATGATGCCCAAGGAGCCTTGTTTGTTCACTAATGTTCTTTCACAAACCTCTAAGGCCTTCACAGAACAGCTGTATTTATACTGAGATTAGATTACACACAAGTGGATTCTATTTACTAATTAGGTGACTTCTGAAGGCAATTGGTTGCACTGGATTTTATTTAGGGGTATCAGAGTAAAGGGGGCTGAATACTTTTGCACGACACACTTTTTAGTTTTTTATTTGTAAACAGATTTGAAAACCATGTATCATTTTCCTTCCACTTCACAATTATGCGCCACTTTGTGTTGGTCTATCACATAAAATCCTAATAAAATACATTTACGTTTGTGGTTGTAACGTGACAAAATGTGGAAAAGTTCAAGGGGTATGAATACTTTTGCAAGCCACTGTATAACATTATTAAGTGATTGGACACGCTAGATACAGGAAACACGTCCCCAATGTTTGGGGGAGTCCAGAAACAAGGGCCACAGTTTAAGAACAAGGGGTAGGCCATTTAGAACTGCGATAATGTAAATCTTGTACAGACAGTGAGTTGTGAATTTGTGGAATTCTCTGACTCAGAAGGCAGTGGACGCCGATTCACTGAATGCATTCAAAATACATTGATATAGAGCTCTGTGGGCTAATGGAATCAAGGGGTATGGGGAGAAGGCAGGAACGGGGTACTGATTGTGGATGATCAGCCATGATCACATTGAATGGCGGTGCTGGCTCGAAGGGCCAAATGGTCTACTCCTGCACCTAATTTGTATTTTTCTATGTTTCATGTATATCAACGTATTGATTGAGATGGTGCAGGGTATGATTAGTAACTTTACAAATAAACACTAAGGCAAGTGTGGTGGTAGATTGCCAAGATGGATCTTGGCAATCCATGATCACATTGAATGGCGGTGATGGCTCGAAGGTCCTACTCCTGCACCTATTGTCTATATATCTATGTATCTAGGTTCCAAATATGTACTTTGCACAAATTATTTGCTTTGTGTTTTCACAGAACTCGAATTCTCCTTGAGCTCTTATCCAGTTCAACAGATAACGAAATTATGCAATGTGGCTTGAGAAAAAGTTGTTGATTCTTATAACGAACAAATCAGGGTTTGGTGGAAATAACCAACAATATTCAGCATGATATTCAATGTCATGAACTATATTCTGAATTCAGTATCGTAATTTTCGATCCATCTGCAGGACTGATTGTATCTATGTATGGCAAGTCTTGACCGAATGGACACGCTTTGGAACATGTGACGATATGAAACTTAATCTAACCTCACCTAAACTAATGATCTGACATAAGTAACAACTATGATCAGAGAGAGATGTTCGTACTACGATGGCGACGAAGGTTGTCAATGTAACACCGAAGTATTGCTATAAATAGAAGGTGTTGAATGGGGTCAACCACAAATGAACTGTTGGAAAAATGCGAAGTCAAGGTGAGGAGTGGGCTCAGGAAATAAATCACAATCAAACAACTGATAATGTATCGCGGACCGATTTAATTACCGGGCCTCTGCAATGCTGGAGTAGAACATAATATAGTCAGAGGACTCAGATGGCATCCGTCCAGGAAGGAAAAATATGAAATGCCACAAGCGCATGATCTTATCAAAGTTCGTACCATGTTCCCAGCACACTCTTTGCGTTAAGTCATCTCTTCAGGTTCCGAAAAAATCCTGCCCCTCTCACCTTAAACATATGAGATCTGATTTTTTGATTCACCATCATGGGTAAAAGACTGCATTCATTTCCTCTCATGGTTGTAAACAACTTGATAATCCCACCACGCAGCTTCCTTCACTCCATGGAATAAAGTCCCCACCTCTCCCTGAAACAAGGGAAGGACACAGCGAGGACACACAAGGAAAGAGTAGTACAGTCCTGCTTTGGCTACTGACAGTGATACGCATGTGAGGAAATGTGCAGAGACTGGACCAAGAGTCATCGCCATACAACAAAGAAACAGGCCCAGCAACTCTCTGTGTAAATGCTATCAAATTACAGAATCACATTTACTAGCACTTGGTCCACAGAGTATTAAGCCTCGGTCCTATCTCTTTTAAAGAAGGTGATATATTTTTAAAGAGGTAGAGAATCAGAAGTCCAGATTTATCACTCGAATCAAGTCACTGTCAAAATGAAACACCGAACGTAATCAGCCCTGTCCAGACCGGTCAGTTCTCCTATCCGGACTGAAGTCCCGCACAACGTACAGAAGTGTGAAAGAGGGGTCATTGTCATGACAATGTGACAATAAGCTCAATATCTCCTTCTTGTACTCATTGCCGCCATTGCCCGTCATTCGACCATTCACAATGATGTCTTCTGCAAACTCATAGGTATGGCCGAATATGGCCGTGCAGTGGCGAGTGTAAGGGTAGCGAGTAGCGGGCTGAGAACGGATCCTTGCGGTGCTCCAGTGTTTGAAGTTATTGTTGAGGGGGTGTCACCTATCCTTACCAATTGTGGGCTGTGGGAGCTAACATAGAGCATCCGGTGGTAGAGCAGGGAGGTGATCCCTCGGTCCAGGAGTTTGGAATACACCATAAGGAGTAACTCATTTACGTCGGTCACCAGGCTTCTAAACGGTCCCTCCATGTACTAGTGTGCTGTTCAATTTGCTACGAGACATTGTCTCATTAACTGACCCCCATTGCGGATATAAGACATTGTCTCAGTAGCTGATGCACCGCAATCCTGCGAACTATATTGTGCACTTTGTATCTTCGACATTGCTCTATCTATTGTTATAGTCATTGAGTCCTACGGCATGGTAACGGAACTTTCAAACCATCTTGCCCATGCCGTCCAATGTGTCCCATCTGCACCAGTCACTCACACCCACCTTTCAGCCACATTCCTCTACATCGTTCATATTCATGAGGCAGTCTAATTGTCTTTAAACGTTTGTCGTATTTTCTGACGCAACCACTTACTTTCGGTGAAGAGATGGAGTCGATATTTATCTGCAGTGGAAGAGGCTGTCAAAGGAACAACAATTGAGGAGACCCTCCACTCTGTGCTGTTTGAAAGATGATATATTCCAAACTCCAGGACCGAGGGATCACCTCCCCGCTCTATCACGGGATGCGCATTTTAGCCTCCCACAGCCCACAATCAATAAGGATACGTTACACCTCCTCAACAATAACTTCGAAGACTGGAGCATCGCAAGGATCTGTTCTCAGTTCGCTACTACACCACTTTTACACTCGCGACCGTACGGCCATATTAAGCCTTAGCTATCAATTTGCAGAAGACATCATTGTGAATGAGTGAATGAATGAATGTTTATTGGCGAAGTATTTACATACAAGGAATTTGCCTTGGTGCTCCGCCCACAAGTGACAACGACATGCAGTGACAGTTCGGAATGACACATAAAGCATTACATATTAATAATAAAACATTATAGTTCAACCATGTGAATTAAACACAATAGCAGAACAAAAGGAGGCTACAGATTTTTGGATATTGAGTAGAGCTACTACTCGTGGAAAAAGCTGTTTTTATGTCTGGCTGCGACAGCTTTGACAGTCTGGAGTCTCCTTCCAGAGGGAAGTGATTCCAAGACATTGTGGCCAGTGTAAGAGGGGTCCGAGATTATCTTACCCGCTCGCTTCCACGAGTAGTAGCTCTACTCAATGGTCGAATGACGGGCAATGGCGGAGCGGAGTACAAGGAGGAGATAGTGAGCTTATTGTCATGTTGTCATGACAATGACCCCTCTTTCAGCAAGCGGAAGGAGATCGTTTTTTACCTCAGGAAGCAATGTCGAGTATTTGCCCTAATCTACATCAATAGCACATTGGTGCGTAACCCACAAAGGCACACCATCATCTCTACATTATTAGGAGACTGGGGAAATTGGCATGTCTACAGTGATTCTTATAAAACTTCTAGAGGTGGAGTACAGAATGCATATTATCCGGTTGGATTATATTTTGGTTTGGCCACAGATCTGACAAGACCGGGAGAATTTGGAGAAAGTTATCAATGTAGCCCAATCCATCATACAGACCAGACGTCACACCAATGACTCCAGTTACACTTCACGCTTCTTCGGAAAAAAAGAATTACCCAACATCATCAAAGATGTCTAAATCGGATCAGTTCTTCTTGCCTGTGCTCTTATGTGCCAGAAGGTACAGAAGGTTGAAAGCGCGCATCAGAGCGGAATGGTTTATTTTCCATCGTTATCGGGCTTCTCCCCGATCCCTCCTTATGCTAGTATAGTGTTCGATGCGTATTGCCCCCAACGTAATCAAAGACTTGTTGAGACCCGGTCAGTTTTGCTTTCCCCTACCCAAGTCCTCAAGAAGTGAACAGAAGCTTGAGAGCGAGCATCACCAGATTAGCTTATTTTCTCCATTATGAGGCTTCTGAACTGCAGAAGATCAGTAGATGACTCTGCAGATTAGTGTACTGTTCAATTCGCTTCTACCGCATTACGGTATTGGAAATTGTCTAAGTAACTGATGCACGAAAATACACACCAATGCTGCGAACTATATTCTGTACTCTGCATCTTTCATGTTGCTCTATCTATTTTCGTTGAATCATCGAATGCAACAACATGGTAATGGGACTTTCTACCCAGCTTGCACATGCCGACCAATGTGCCCATCTACACGAGTCACTCCTACCCACCTTTCTCTATACATCATCCCTATCCATGCAGCAGTCCAACGGTCAATGGCTTAATGGCTATATTTAAGAGGGAGTTAGATGTGGCCCTTGTGGCTAAGGGGATCAGAGGGTATGGAGAGAAGGCAGGTACGAGATACTGAGTTGGATGATCAGCCATGATCATATTGAATGGCGGTGCAGGCTCGAAGGGCCGAATGGCCTGCTCCTGCACCTAATTTCTATGTTTCTATGTTTCTGAAAGATGCCCTAATATCTACCTCAACTACCTCATATGCCAACTCATTCTCTATGTAAATCGGTATATCCACTACTCTATGTGCTCGAGTTTTAACTAATACTGAATATATATGGCATATCTAACATCTAACATCTAACATATCTAACTGGTTAGTCTAACATCGGTAGTGGGGAAACTGCTAGAGTCAGTTATTAAAGATGGGATAGTAGCACATTTGGAAAGTGGTGAAATCATTGGACAAAGTCAGCATGGATTTACGAAAGGTAAATCATGTCTGACGAATCTTGTGGAATTTTTCGAGGATGTAACTAGTAGCGTGGATAAGGGAGAACCAGTGGATGTGGTATATCTGGACTTCCAGAAGGCTTTCGACAAGGTCCCACATAAGAGATTAGTATACAAACTTAAAGCATACGGTATTAGGGGTTCAGTATTGATGTGGATAGAGAACTGGCTGGCAAACAGGAAGCAAAGAGTAGGAATAAACGGGTCCTTTTCACAATGGCAGGCAGTGACTAGTGGGGTACCGCAGGGCTCAGTGCTGGGACCCCAGCTATTTACAATATATATTAATGATCTGGATGAGGGAATTGAAGGCAATATCTCCAAGTTTGCGGATGACACTAAGCTGGGGGCAGTGTTAGCTGTGAGGAGGATGCTAGGAGACTGCAAGGTGACTTGGATAGGCTGGGTGAGTGGGCAAATGTTTGGCAGATGCAGTATAATGTGGATAAATGTGAGGTTATCCACTTTGGTGGCAAAAATAGGAAAGCAGACTATTATTTAAATGGTGGCCGATTAGGAAAAGCGGAGATGCATCGAGACCTGGTGTCAAGGTACACCAGTCATTGAAAGTAGGCATGCAGGTGCAGCGGCAGTGAAAAAAGCGAATGGTATGTTAGCTTTCATAGCAAAAGGATTTGAGTACAGGAGCAGGGAGGTTCTACTTCAGTTGTACAGGGTCTTGGTGAGACCACACCTGGAGTATTGCGTACAGTTTTGCTCTCCAAATCTGAGGAAGGACATTAATTGCCATAGAGGAGTGCAGAGAAGGTTCACAGGACTGATTCCTGCGATGTCAGGACTCTCTTATGAAGAAAGACTGATAGACTCGGTTTATACTCTCTGGAATTTAGGAGATTGAGAGGGGATCTTATAGAATCTTACAAAATTCTTAAGGGTTGGACAGGCTAGATGCAGGAAGATTGTTCCCGATGTTCGGGAAGTCCAGGACAAGGGGTCACAGCTTAAGGATAAGGGGGAAATCCTTTAAGACCGAGATGAGAAAGACTTTTTTCACACAGAGAGTGGTGAGTCTCTGGAACTCTCTGCCACAGAGGGTAGTTGAGGCCAGTTCATTGGCTATATTTAAGAGTGAGTTGGATGTGGCCCTTGTGGCTAAGGGGATCAGAGGGTATGGAGAGAAG
Source organism: Okamejei kenojei (assembly GCA_035221665.1). NCBI lineage: Eukaryota > Metazoa > Chordata > Chondrichthyes > Rajiformes > Rajidae > Okamejei > Okamejei kenojei. The sequence continues at coordinate 137,846 of JAVHYY010000580.1, read as the reverse complement.
GCAGGTACGGGATACTGAGTTGGATGATCAGCCATGATCATATTGAATGGCGGTGCAGGCTCGAAGGGCTGAATGGCCTACTCCTGCACCTAATTTCTATGTGTCTATGTTTCTATCTAGTGTGTCTGGATTGCACGCAAAACAAAGCGTTTTACTTTAGCTTGGGACATGCAACAATAAACTTAAAACGGAACCTGATATTTCAACGCCTCTCCTCTTAATTGTTTAGAACATCGCGATCCCAGCGGGATGTCTCATTGCTTCATCCACTGCTCCAGATGAGACCTTCAGCAAATTTAAATCATATTTTTGCAAAAAAATTGATGCTTTGTTATTTTACAAAACTCAAATTATCCAACTGCACTTGTCCAGTTCTACGGAGAACAGATTTATGCAAAGTGGCTTGAGCAAATGTTCTTCATTCTCACAAATACACGGGACAATTCAGAGTTTGATGGAAATAACCAACAATATTCAGCATGATCTTCTGTAATTAAATGTATTCGGCATTCTGTATCGTCCTCCTCGCTCCATCTGCAGGACCTAACTGGTTGTAGTTTAATAATTAATTGAATTTAGCTCTTACGATAAGGGAATTAGAGGATATGGGGAAAAAGCCGTAACGGGTTAATGATTTTGGAATGTCAGACATCATCATCTTGAATGGCAGTGCTGCCTCGAAGGGCCGAAGGCCTGATCCTGTACATATTTTATATGTTTCTATATATCTTTATATGGCATATATGGTATATTCCTGTAAGGACTCCATCCCCTACTCCCAATTCCTCCATCTACGCCGCAGCTGCTCCCAGGATGAGGTGTTCCACACGAGGGCATCGGAAATGCCATCATTCTTCCGGGAACGGGGGTTCCTCTCCCCTACTATAAATGAGGCTCTCACCAGGGTCTCTTCAAACCTCATAACACTGCTCTCTCCCCCATCCCCCCACTCGTAACAAGGGCAGAGTCCCCCTAGTCCTCACCTTCCACCCCACAAGCCGTCACATACAACAAATAGTCTTCCGTCATTTTTGCCACCTCCAACGTGACCCCATCACTCACCACATCTTCCCATCTCCCCCTCGCCCCAGCCTGATTTCCGCAAATACCGCTCCCTCTGTAACTCCCTGGTCAATTCGTCCCACCACTCCCGCATTACCCTCTCTCCGGGCACTTTCCCTTGCAACCGCAAGAGATGCTACATTTGTCGCTTTACCTCCCCCCGCGACTCCATTCAAGGACCCAGACAGTCGTTCCTGGTGCGACAGAGGTTCACTTGCACCTCCTCCAACTTCATCTATTGCATCCGCTGCCTTATATGGCAGCACATCTACACCGGTGAGAACAAGCATAGGCTTGGCGATCATTTCGCCGAACACCTCCGCTCGGTCCGCATTAACCAACCTGATCTCCCTGTGCCTAAGCACTTCAACTCCCCCTCCCTTTCCGAATCTGACCTTTCTCTCCTGGGCCTCCTCCATGGCCAGAGTGAGCACCACCGGAAATTGGAGGAGCAGCACCTCATATTCTGCTTGGGCAGTTTGCACCCTAGCTGCATGAACATTGACTTCTCCAATTTCCTATGTCTCCTCCCCTTCCCAGCCCTCCATCAGGCTCTGGCTCACCCCCCCCCCCCCCCACTCCTTCTAGCTTTCTTCTCCTCGCCCCCCCCCCCCCCCCACCCTACATCAGTCTGAAGAAGTGTTTCAGCCCGAAACGTTGCCTATTTCCTTCGCTCCCTCTGAGTTTCTCCAGCATTTTTATCTACCTATGGCATATCTGAACTGAATGGATAGCGTGCAATGCCACGCTTTTCACTTAACCTCGAAATATCTGACAATAGTAACCAAGCCTAACCTCGGCTAAACTAATGATCTGACGTAAGTACGAACTGTGATCAGAGAGGGACACTCGTACCATGATGGCTACTAAGATTTTCCATGTAACATCAACAGTATTGATATACAAGAGTATGTGTTGAATGGTGGTGAACAAATGCGAAGACAAGGTGTGAAGTGGGCACAGGAGGAAGAACTCAGTAAAACATCTGATATCTTATCATGGACCGTATTAATTACCGTGCATCTAAAATACAGGAGGAAAACATAGTATTGTCCGAAGACTCAGATAACAGCCATCCAGGCAGAAAAAATGTGATGTCAGAAGTGAATGATCTTACCACAAGTTCAAACCATGTACCCAGCACTCTCTATTTGTGTCAAGTCTTCCCTTCAGGCTCTTTGTAAATCTTGCTGCTCTCACATTAAACCAATGAGATCTGCCTTTTGATTCTCAATCCTGGGGAAAATGCTCTGCATTCAGCTCATCTATTCCTCTCATGATTTTATACAGCTTCATATCATCACCCCTCAGCCTCTTTCGCTCCAGGGAATAAATTTCTCTCCTCTCCCTACAGCTCGGTCACATAAGGAAAGAGTAGTGCAGTCGTGCTGTGTTAATGCTATCCATTAACTGAATCACATTTTCTAGCACTTGGTCCATAGAGTATTATGCCTTAGCCCTTTCTCTTTTAAAGAAGGTGATGCTTGCCTTCGATGCGGTGTAGAGTCAGGAGTGAAGATTTATCCCTCGCATCAAGTGGCTATGAAACGACCAATATTTCACCAGATCAGAAGATCAAAATATGAATTCACTTTGGAGTGACTGAGATGTGATGTAATTTACTCTCTCTGATATATCTGAATCTCAAGTACACTCTACCACACAAAACAGTGGTGCCCATTTATTAAATACAAACAGGTTTGGAGCGAAGCTTCTTGTGGCCAATAGGGAACTGAAGACCAGCGTGACCAGGTATGGAAAAGAACCTGCGACCAGGTTAAGATTGATAATTATGATATTGAATGTCCAAACAGGCTTGAGCTTGGCATCGTGTGTGTGGCTGTGTGTAGCTGTGTCCACAATGGGGGAAGGAAAGGCTGGTTGTTATCTCTGAACTTTAGGACCGAGGAATGTGCTCTGCCCTCTGCCTCTGCTTCCTCGGCTCTATGGCCCACGGACCTCAGTCAGTGACGATAGAAGACTCCAACTCCTCGATAATAACTCTCAACTCTGGCGCCATGCAAGGATTATCTTTCAAGCCCCTACAATACTCTCTTTAGACATTTCGTCCACAGGTTTGCTGACGACACCACTGTGATGGGCCGGATCAGGAACAATGAGGAGACAGGGTTCAGGAAAGTGATAGTGCGTCAGAAAAATGACCGACCACTCAACATCTTCAGACGAAAGGGGTAGTCATTAAATTCTGGAAACGTAGCGGCAGGCATGACCGAATTACGGACAATAACGACACGGAGTACAAGAAGGTGACAGAGAACTTAGTGACCTGGTGTCAGGACATTAACATCTCCATCAATGACAGCAAGGCGCTGGAGCTGGCTATTGACTTGGAGAAAGATGGTGGAGTTCATGCCCTAATCTGCATTGATAGAACGGAAATGAAAATTGTTGAGACGTCATGTTGCATGGCATTGATCTAATTAACTATATGTTGGGGAGCAATCAATTTCATGCGACATTCAAGAAGTCACACCAACACCGTTACTTCAGGAGGAGACTGGGAAAATTAAGAAACCTGAACCTAAATCTAAAACACAATGCGCCACGTATCTTAGCTATTTACAACAACACAAAGCCAGCTGGATGTTTTAGGGCTAGTAGAAGGATTGAATCGTCCTTCATTGTGCATATCGGTACAGTTAATGAATATATTTTGCACAAATTGCTCGCTTTGTGTTTTTACAGAAGTCGAATTCCCCAAATGCACTGGGCATTTCCAAGGAGAACGGGATGATGCAATGCTGGTAGATAATTGTTACGGCCGCCAAAATCAAATGCCTCAGAGGCCAATAACATAACACAACAGCAGGGTCAAATGGAAAAGTATTTATTTTTCACTAACAAAGGAACTAAACAGGGATCAAACAAACAAAGAGGGATCTGAGGGAAGCTAGCAAGCAAGTGGTGCTCTGGCCGACCACTCAATGGGCCGTCGGACCAGAGACTCTAAACCTGCCTGTGTATGAAAATAAACCTGAAAACAAAACCACGTAAACAAGAAAGCTAGTCCCATTCCTTCCCAAGCAAAATAAGTTAATACAGATTGAAGAGTTACATAAAGAACTCTATGCAAGCAAAACAAACTGAAACCAAAATCAGAATGCTGCCAGCAGTCTGAGAGAGTCGAGAGAGACAGAGAGACCTGCCAGTCAAATGTTCTTTTAAGCTGAGGCTCTGTCATCAGGCTCACGTGATACAGTTTGGGCCAGGAGACCAATCAGGTACAGGCACAGCAAAGCAAGAGGAGGTACTGATGGGAATCAAAGAAACAGGTTAGTACACAATTAACACCAGCAAAGGGAGCGCATAACACCCCCACCCTATGTTACTGAATATGTTTCTGAAAACAAAATAAATACCACCACCAAATTTCAGAAACTATTTTTGTAACTGAGACATCACTGGCGCGACAATGCGTCAGCCAAGACATTATCCCTGCCACGGATATACCTGACTTCCAGATTGTAGCCCTGCAACTGTAAACGCCAGCTAATTAACCGTCGGTTTTTATTTCTCATCCTATCCAAGAACGCCAGCGGATTGTGATCTGTGTATACAACGAGGGGAACATTCGAGGAACCAACATAGACCTCAAAATGATCTAGAGCCATTAACATGGCCAGAGTTTCTTTTTCGATGGTAGAGTACCATTTCTGATGGCGATTAAACCTTTTAGAAAAGTACGAAACTGGATGTTCCACCCCATCCGAACCATCTTGGAGAAGAACTCCACCAACTCCACTGTCACTAGCAACAACTGCCAATTTAAACGGGCGCTCAAAATCGGGTGCTGCAAGCATGGGTGCGCGCACAAGAAGGCTCTGTGTCTGTTCAAAAACAGTTTGACACACATCGGACCACTCAAAAATGACTCGGACTTAACATATCCGTTAAAGGAGCAGCCACCACAGAGAAATTTGAACAGAAACCTGTAGATGATATGTGTATACACCTTTAATTGATAGTAACGATGAATGCTAACCATGCTAACCACTCCCCCACCAGTTAGTATAATTGTAACCCACACGCCCCTAGCTCGCTCTCTAGTGATCATGACAGACCACGTACAGCCAGGGCTATATATAATGTATGCTTAATAAAGTAGTGAAGACTTTAAGGTGTCTGTGTACCTTCTCTACGGTGTCAGAAGTGCTTCTTTCTGCATCTCCAGTCTATCGTGTCTGTGTACTTTCTCTACAAAACCTCTATAGTACCCCACCATTGCCAGATAACGACGGAGCTCAGTCCCAGAGGTAGGAGTTCGACAATATGTTCTATCTTTGTCTGGAGAGTGCGAACCTGACCCCGGCCCACCACTTTACCAAGATACGTTACCGTGGCCTGGCCAAATTCACATTTTCCAAGATTGATGCTCAAGTTTGCTTGAGCGAGTCATTTGAATACCTCTGTCAAGTGGTCGATGTGGTTGATCCATGACCTGGAGCACACAACTAAATCATCAAGGTATGCATGACAATAAGACAGACCAGACAACACTACGTTTACCAACCGTTGAAAAGTTGCCAGCGCATTACATACCAAAAGCCATGACAGTATATTGAAGGAAATTATCAGGTGTAATAAATGCAAAGATTTCTTTCACACTCCAGTTAGAGGGACTTGCCAATATCCCTTCAATGTCCAATTTTGTGACAAAAGAGGCACTACCGATACGATCCACGCAATCCTCCATACGTGGGAGAGGAAAACAATCGGCTTTGGTTATGCTATTATCCTTACGAAAGTCAGTACAGAACCGGTCGTCACCATTAGCCTTAGCAAGCAACAGACAAGGAGAGCTCCATGAACTACAGCTAGGCTCGGCAATGCCATGCTGCAGCATATAGTCAACCTGACTCTTTATACCGCGGCGCTTGTCTGGATTGATACGATATGGGTGTTGCATAATTGGTTTAGTATCAGCCACGTCAATGTCATGTTTTAGAATGGAAGTTTTAGACGGCACATCAGAAAACAGCGACTAATTTGACTCAACCAATGCAAAAGATCTCCGATGACTCTCAGTCAAGTGAGACAAATGCAATGGAAATGTTTTCAACTCATCAGAATTGTACAGTGTACCATGCGTGACAGCCACAGACATACGTGCCTCACCCACTTCAGTATAAGTGTCAGGGGACAGCACCATCGCAGTCAAAACAGGCTTGGATGATAGTGTGGGACACAGCGTCTCTGAATCAAAACCCACAGCCTTTTTCTCATGATATTGTTTCAGCATGTTTACATGGTAAAGCTGATTTTTACGCCTCCTATCAGGAGTTGCAATTAGGTAATCTCTCTCTCCCTTTTTCTTTTCTACCAGATAAGGGCCGCTATAACGAGCCAGCAGACTAGACCCAGGAATTGGCAACAAAACTAAAACTTTGTCACCTGGCAAAAAGTCCCTTCTCTTAGCGTTCTCATCGAACCATTCTTTCATTTTTGTCTGGGCAGTTTCAAGATTTTCCATAGCCAATTCACATGCCCGCCACAGTCTAAATCTAAAGTTACTGACGTGTTCCAAAACATTTTGTTTAGTTTCTTCCTGTAACCACTTTTATTATAGGACTCTTAAAGGACCATGTACTGTATGGGCAAAATCTAAGTCAGCAGGACTAAAACCCAAAGATTCCTGCACGACCTCTGGTACTGCAAACATTACCAGATGAACGCCATCATCCCAGTCCTTCTCAAATTCCAAACAGTACGTACGTAACATAGACTTTAATGTCTGATGGAAACGCTCTAGAGCGCCCTGGCTCTCAAGATGATAAGCGTTTGAATGACAATGTTTGATGTCTAGTTGTTTCAGCACATGAGCAAATACTGTAGACATAAAGTTTGATCCCTGGTCACTTTGTATCACCCTAGGTAGACCAAACAAGGAAAAAAACTTAGTAAGAGCTGTCACTATAGTGGGAGCAGTTATATTCCGTAATGGAATCACCTCTGGAAAACGGGCAGATGCACACATTATCGTTAACAAAAACTTGTTGCCAGCTTTCGTTCGAGGCAGGGGACCCACACAGTCTATCATAATATGTTCGAACGGTTCACCAACTACAGGTATCGGATACAAGCGTGCAGGAACGATAGTTTGGTTTCGTTTACCTGCTACTTGGCATACATGACAGCACTTGCAATGCTGCACTACATCCCTCTTTAACCCAGGCCAAAAGGAATGTCGTAAGAGGATTATCATGAGCCCAAGTAAGTATTTCATTCCGATACCTATGTGGTGCTACAATCTGCTTAACAACGCTCTATTCATCATATAATCATATAATCATATAACATATAACAATTACAGCACGGAGACAGGCCCTCTCGGCCCTTCCAGTCCGTGCCGACCATTTGTTTTCCCCTAGTCCCATCTACCTGCATTCAGACCATACCCCTCCATTCCCTTCACGTCCATATACCTATCCACTTTACTTTTAAATGTTAAAATCGATCCTGCCTCCACCACCTCTGCCGGAAGCTCATTCCACACAGCCACCACCCTCTGAGTAAAGAAGTTCTCCCTCACGTTACCCCTAAACTTCTGTCCCTTAATTCTCATGTCATGCCCTCTTGTTTGAATCTTCCCTACCCTCAATGGGAAAAGCTTATCCACGTAAACTCTGTTTATCCCTTTCATCATTTTAAAGACCTCAATCAAGTCCCCCCTTAACCTTCTGCGCTCCAAAGAATAAAGACCTAACTTGTTCAACCTTTCTCTGTAACATAGTTGCTGGAACCCTGGCAACATTCTAGTAAATCTCCTCTGTACTCTCTCTATTTTGTTGACATCCTTCCTATAACTAGGCGACCAAAATTGTACACCATACTCCAGAATTGGTCTTACCAATGCCTTGTACAATTTTAACATTACTTCCCTACTCCTTTATTCAATGCTCTGATTTATAAAGGCCAGCACACCAAAGGCTTTCTTTACCACCCTATCTACATGCGATTCCACCTTCCAGGGAACTATGCACAGTTATTCCTAGATCCCTCTGTTCCACAGCATTCCTCAATTCCCTACCATTTACCATGTACGTCCTATATTGATTTGTCCTGCCAAGATGTAGCACTTCACACTTATCAGCATTAAACTCCATCTGCCATCTTTCAGCCCACTTTTCCAAATGGCCCAAATCTCTCTGTAGACTTTGAGAATCTACTTCATTATCCACAATACCACCTATCTTAGTATCATCTGCATACTTACTTATCCAATTTTCCACCCCATCATCCAGATCATTGATGTACATGACAAACAACAGTGGACCCAACACAGATCCCTGAGGCACCCCACTGGTCACCGGCTTCCAACCTGACAAACAGCCATCCACCATTACTCTCTGACATCTCCCATTCAGCCACTGTTGAATCCATCTTGCTACTCCGCCATTAACACCCAAAGATTGAACCTTCTGAACCAACCTTCCATGGGGAACCTTGTCAAAGGCCTTACTGAAATCCATATAGACAACATCCACTGCTTTACCCTCATCAATTTCCCTAGTTACCGCTTCAAAAAATTCAAGAAGGTTTGTCAAACATGACCTTCCAGGCACAAATCCATGTTGACTGTTCCTGATCAGACCCTGTTTATCCAGATGCTTATATATATTATCTCTAAGTATCCTTTCCATTAATTTGCCCACCACTGACGTCAAACTAATAGGTCTATAATTGCTAGGTTTATTCTTTGAACCCTTTTTAAACAATGGAACAACATGCATTCAATGGTGACCATTTACGCATTAGCAAGTCATCCCGTAAAAAATATCCCTTTGACAAGGAGTCCACTTGCACCTCTGACACTGCGCTGTCAATTAAGGCAGACAAATCGGCATCACATTTCTGCTCAGCAACCAACTGGTCACGTGACAACGACACCGGTTTAGTCTCAGACATTTCATCAACTTGTGATACAGACACTCCCTGCGCATCACAGGATCCAACATCCTGCTCCACAAGGAAACTCTTACTCAGGTCAATTTCATCATCAAACGTAGCTTGGTTTCTAGCCATAGCGCGAGTGACAGCACGCGATGCAAAAACTTTTGGATGCTGCTCAGCAAGTTTATCTGGACACTGCAACATAGGAACAGCCGTCACTTCAGCAGTGACCAAAACCTTCACCCCCCAGCCAAATAGTTACCCAGAATCAACGACACTCCCTTTATGGGAAAACGTGGCCGTATCCCCACAGCCACCCGACCCGAAACCAGCTCAAGGTTAACAGTATGCAATGGTACTCTCATGTCCTCCATACCAAACCCTACAACTGGGACACTGGAACCAACAGATGATTCAGCAGAACATGGTAGCACATCTTCCAAAATGAAGGACTGAGAGGCCGCAGTATCACGCAAGATTGTCACCGGTACTTTACTGTCCCCATCCTCCATAGACACAAACCTCTCATGACAAAAGGAGAAAAATCCACCAAATCATCAGTCTCAGGTGCCACAGGGATTTCATGTGCCTTCTGTGTTTTGTCCAAAGCCACCGGCTTCCTTTTTTTCTTTTTAAGAATGGGACATGTTTTCAAAATGTGCCCTCTCTCCTTACAGTAGAAACACATTGAACTGTCCTTGGCCCCTATATCACTGTCAGTTTTATCAGGTTTGACTTCCCACTTCTTTGAAGTGCTGCTATCAACTGGCACAGAAAAAGCTGTTATACTGTTACCAGCAACACCATCATGATGAACTGGTCTCCCACTGAAACCAGAGGATCGTTCCCCAAAATTTGCCTTATGAGTGAGCACATATTCATCTGCCAATACAGCGGCCTTGGACACGTCTGAGACCTTATGCTCATTAAGATATGTTGTCACATATTCAGGAAGACAGTTTTTTAAATCCTCCATTATTATCAAGGACTTTAACTGGTCAAAATCTGTTACCCCATGAGAAGCACACTAGCGTTCAAACAGAGCCTCCTTTTCGCGAGCAAATTCCACATATGCTTGGTTATCATATTTTCTGAAATGCCGGAATATTTAACGGTACGCTTTGGGAACCAACTCATACGTTCTGAGGACGGCAACTTTTACAATTTCATAGTCAATGCTATTGTCTACAGACAATGACAAATATACCTCACGCACTTTACCAACAAGGACGCATTGCAACAGCAATATCCACACGCCCTTAAGCCTTTTTCAGTGATTTTCCACACGCTCAAACACAGTGAAATATTTATCAACATCTTTTTCACTGAACGGTGGAACCAAACGAATATTTCTGCTCACATCAAACTCCAGCACTCTAAGAGAGAACCGGGAATTATCTACATCTTTCTCAAGCCGTTTCATTTCAAGAGCTTGAGCATCCAAAGCCGTTTCATTTCAAGAGCTTGAGCATCCTCAAGCCGTTTCATTTCAAGAGCATGAGCATCCTTTTTGGTTTCCTCCTCAAGCCGTTTCATTTCAAGAGCTTGAGCATCCTCAAGCCGTTTCATTTCAAGAGCTTGTGCATCCTCAAGACGTTTCATTTCAAGAGCATGCATGAGCTCATCCTTTTTTAAGGCCATTTTCTGTGACTCAAGCTCCATCTCCTTCAGTTTAATGACATCCTCCATGTTCTGACCTGGCTGTATAGGGGATGTATGACTATCAGGATTACTAGGCAACACCCCTTTGTCAACCAAAGAAGTCCTTAACGACGTCTTAATTAACTGTTTTTTTGCTTGTCTATTTCATTTGTGAAGTGATACTTACCTTCGACTCGGACAGAGACTGAATTCGAGACGCATCCGTCGCATCAAGCGGTTCTCAAAGGGCGAACAATTGATCAGATCATCCATTCTGCGCAGTTGGTAAGAATGACATGTGAATGTATTGCCACCCCGACATCGAGACTTCTGCGAGGCGTGTGTAAGATGGATGTTGAGAGCATTGCAGCCCGCATATGGATTATTACGTTATGATCATCGTTCAGAATAAGAATTCACCTTGGAGTGACATGAGGTCAGATGTAATATATTCTCGGAGATATATTTGAATCTACAGTACTATCTACCCCACAAAATGAGGATGACAATTTATGAAATGCAAACATGGCTGGGGCGAACATATCTGTGGCAAATAGGGAAATGAACACTGATGTGACCTGGTTGGAAATGAATATAAATCAAAGAACAGTTTGCAATTATGATATTGAATTGTCAAACAGACTTGACCTTGGCATTGTGCGTGTGACCGTGTGTACCTGTGTCTGCTGGGAGAAGAATGGCTGTTATCTAGAAACCATGGGACCTCAGAATCTGCTCGCCCTGTCACTGCTTCCAAGGCTCCAATGCCCACGGATCTCAGTCGGTTAGGATAGGGGACAGCATCTCCTCCATAATCACTCTCGACATCGGTGCCTGCAAGGATGCGTTCTTGGCCTCTAACTATACTCCCTTTAAACTCTCGACTGTAGGGATAAAATTGGCTTTAATTACATCTACAGGTTTGCTATTGTGCTGGGTCAAATGGAGAATAATGACAATATGGAGTACAGGAGGTAGATAGATAACTAAGATACATGGTGTTCGGACAATAATCTTCCCGAAATTATTGTAGCTATGCAAGGACTATCTGTTGTGCCTGGATTACACGCAAAGATGTTTTTTTTTCACTATACCTCTGTATATTTCACAATAATAATCCTAATCCTAAATCTGTACCTGAAACATAATGTGCCTCGCATTTTAATTGTTTACAACTCCGCCAAGCTAGTGGGAGGTCTCAAAGATGAGGTAAGTATTGCATCATCTGTCGCTCGAGCTGTGCACTTCAGAACAGTTAAATAAGAATGTCTGCATCTGCTTGAATGATTTTTTTGTGTTTTTACAAAAAGCTCGAATTCTACAACTGTGAATGTCCATTTCTTAGGACAAAAGATAGACCCCGAATTATTCAATGCGGTTTGCGCACATGTTGTTCATTCTTACACATTTACGGATACATCAGTGTTTTGATCAGAATTAAGAACGATATTCAACATGATATTCTATATCATGAACTTTAGTCTACATTCTGTAGCTTCATCTTTACTCTATCTATTGTACAAACTTGAAGTATTTGCATCTACATATGATGTATCTGAACATTTTGAATAACATGCAAAACAAAGATTTCCACCGTACCCCAGTTCACATGACAGTAATAGACCTTACCTGAGCTAACCAAACCTAATAATCTGCGGTGAGTAACATCCATGTCCAGAGCGCTAATGTTCGTAATATGAACAGGAGACAGGAGTCGATGAAGATTGGAAACGATGTTGATGGATAAGAGAAGGTGATTAATGGTTGTTAACAACAAATTAATTGTTGGACAAGTACAAATAGAAGGCGCCGAGAGGGGATAGGACACATCTACCATATCAGGCAAATCTCCTTCTAAACCAAACCAATTTATGTACCTGTCCAAAAGTTTATTCTACAGTGCGATAGCACCTGCCTCATCCCCCTCCTGCGTCAGCTCGATACACACACCTACCATGCTTTGTTTAAACAATGTGCCGCTCAGGTTCCCATTAAATCTCTCAACCCGCGCCTTGAACCTTGTCCCATTGTTCTCGATTCCCCTACTCTGGTTCAAAGTTTTTGTATTTACCCTACATATAGATCTCATGATCGTGAACACACGTCCTCCTGTGCTCCAATAAATAAAGACCTAGCCTCCTAAATGTCTCCCTTTCGCTCAGCCACTCAAGTCCCGGCGACATCCCAGTAAATGTCTTATGTACCCCCTTCCAGCTTGACACTACCTTTCCACCAACAGGATGACCAAAACTGGACTCAACACTCTGTGAGACCTCACCAATGTCTTGTACACGTGAAATATGACCTCCCAACATACAGTGGCTTGCAAAAGTTTTCAAACCCCTTGAACTTTCCACATGTTGTCACGTTACAACCACAAACGTAAATGTAATGTATTGGGATTTTATGTGACAGACCAACACAAAGTGGCGCATAATTGTGAAGTGGAAGGAAATGATACATGGTTTTCATTTTTTTTTTACATATAAAAAACTGATGCGTGCGTGTGGCGTGCAAAAGTATTCAGCCCCCTTCTCATGTTCACCCCACAAACAGCTTACAATGGCTTGTTCCCTTTATCATCGATACGTTTTTGCATATCTTTCATTCATTGTTCTTTATCTCTCCACATCACCGTTTATCTCTCGTTTCCCTAATCCCTGACCAGTCTGAAGAAGGGTCTCGACACGAAACATCGCCTATCTCCTTCGCTCCTTAGATGCTGCTGCACCCGCTGAGCTTCTCCAGCCTTTTGTGTACCCAGGGTTAGTTAACAGTCTTGTTGTGCGTGGCCCCTTGAGCAAGAGTGACCATAATATGGTTGAGTTCCTCATTAGGATAGAGAGTGACATTTTTTAATTCAGAAACAAGGGTTCTGAACCTAAAGAAAGGTAACTTTGAGGGTATGAGACGTGAATTGGCCAAGATAGACTGGCGAGTGATTCTTAAAGGGTTGATGGTGAATATGCAATGGCAGGCATTTACAGACTGCATGGATGAACCACAACAATTTTTCCTACCAGTTTGGCAAAATAATAAATCAGGGAAGGTAGTGCATCCGTGGATAACAAGGGAAATGAGGGATAGTGTCAAAACTAAAGATGAAGCATACAAATTAGCCAGAAAAAGCAGCCTACCAAAGGACTGGGAGAAATTCAGAGTCCAGCAGAGGAGGACAAAGTGCTTAATTAGGAAAGGGAAAATAGATTATGAAAGAAAAGTGGCAAGGAACATAAAAACGGACTGCAAAACTTTTTATAGGACTTGCAGCTGTAATTGCAGCGAAAGGTGGTTCTGCAAAGTATTGGCTCAGGGGGGCTGAGTACTTTTGCACGCCACACTTCAGTTTTTTATTTGTAATAACAATTGGAAACCATGCATCATTTTCCTTCCACCTCACAATTATGCACCACTTTGTGTTGGTCTATCATATAAAATCCAAATAAAATACATTTACGTTTGTGGTTGTAACGTGACAAAATGTGGAAAAGTTCAAGGGGTATGAAAACTTTTGCAAGCCACTGTATATATTCAATACTCTGATTGATGATGGCGCATGTGCCAAAAGCCTTCTGGACCCACTATCTACACATGACGTCACTTTCAAGGAGCTACAGTATGTACCTGCAATGTTAGATCTCTCTTCACTACAACAGTGCCTGACTCCTACAATTCACTATGTAAGTCCTGCGCTGGTTTGACTTCCCAAAATGCAAAACTTAATAATTATCAGCATTAAATCCAACACAACTCCTCAGCCCACCTGCTCAACTGCACAAGGTCCTGCTGTCATTCTTAAAAAACATCTTCGCTATCGACAATACTAGCAACCATGGTGACAGTGGCAAACTTATTAATGATGTATACGTTCTCATCCAAATCCTTGATATAGTTGACAAACAGCAATGGGCCCAGCACCGACGCCTGAAGTGTGTAGGAATCATTGGTGACATGCCGAATTTCCTCAGATTCCTTTTGATGTGCTTTTGTGGCTGACGCTTCAATATGGTCGGTGCCCAAAAGATCTTTGGTATTATTAATGCCATGGATTTTCAAGTTCTCAACCATTTCCACTTTGGCCCCATAGGTGCCGATTAGGGCAGGGTACTCCACCAAGATTCCGGAAGACAGTTACTAGCTCCTTCGTGTTGCTGGCATTGAGTGAGAGAGTGATCTCCGGACACGAATCATGTTGCTCAGCTCTCCGTCTTCCTGTTGTGCTCCGTCTCGTCAGTGTTCATGATCCGCCCACCACAGAGTTGTCACCTGCAGACTTGTGGATGTGGTTCTAGCCGAATTTGGCCGCACAGTCCTGAGTGTACAGGAGTCAAGGGACTGCATCCGAGCCAGTAGCTCTCCACAGATACACTCTCAGGATGGCCTGCCACAGTAACCGTTGGCACAGGTGAACCCGAGACTGATGGAGAGGGAAATATTCCTCCAGACATTCTGTTCAAAGCGGGCGGAGAATGCATTCAGCTCCTCGGGGAGGGACTTGGTGCCATCGATGTTGCCCGCCTTCGCTTTGTAGTCCGTTCCAGCGTGCAAGCCTTGCTACAATCTGCGGGTATCCATCTCATTGCTTCTTAATGTCTCTCCGACAGTCATAGATAGATTTCCTGTGCCGCACGGCATAGTCTGCCGTGAGCGCTGCAGACTTGGGACGGCACGGTGGCGCAGCGGTAGAGTGTTGCCTTGCAGCGCCAGAGACCTGGTTCGATCCTGACCACGGGTGCAGTCTGTAAGCAGTTTATGCGTTCTCCCCGTGACCTGCGTGGATTTTCTCCGGGTGCTCCGATTTCATCTCACACTCCAAAGACGCACAGTACAAGTTTGTAGATTAATTATCTTAATATAATGGTAAATTCCCCTGGTGTGTGTAGGATACTGTTAGTTTACGGGGATCGCTGGTCAGCGCGGACACAGTGGGCCGAAGGGCCTGTTTCCTGGCTGTATCTCTAAAGTGAACAAAAGTAAGCTTGTAGGTAGACAAAAATACTGGAGAAACTCAGCGGGTGAGGCAGCATCCATGGAACGAAGGACTAGGTGACGTTTCAGGTCAAGCCCCGTCTTCAGACTTGAGATTCAGCTGGGAGTGGATCACGGTTACCCATGGTTTCGGTTTGGGGATTATATGTCTCGTTTTCTTGGGTTCACAGTGTCCTTGTGTGTATTAATCAGCGTCTGAAGTTCTGTTCCCTGCTTCCTTTGTTCTGCAACTCGCTGTTTAACTGGTTGTCTGCCCCCAACCCTCTGGCTGAGGCGGCGGTTGCCAATAGAGATGGGGATCGGCGGCAGGTTACTGGGAGGGTCGCTGCAGGTTTCCTTTGTGTGGAAATCAGGCACCGGTGTTGTTTATCAGCTGCTGCAAGTCCCGCCCAAAGCAGCGATTGCCACTGAAACTGCGGCAGACTGATTCACAGTCCGGAGCGGTGACAATTTGTCCGCGACTTCATTGCCCGGTGTGTGGGCAGTGATCACTGGATAAACATGTATCCGTTGTATCGCTGTTTCTCCAGAACTCACAGATGACTGAGTCCCTTTGCTCTCCTTACTGTGTCCAACGTCTGGGCGCCAGGGACTCGGGCTAGAAGGCAACAATGTTGATCCGCTCAATTGATCGTTTTATCTTGTACGGAGCTCACTGCGATTTTTCTGAAGTTTTCAATTTCATAGAAACATAGAAAATAGGTGCAGGAGGGGGCCATTCAGCCCTTCGAGCCAGCACCGGCATTCGTTGTGATCATGGCTGATCGTCTGCTATCAATAACCCGTGCCTGCCTTCTCCCCATATCCCTTGACTCCACTAGCCCCTAGGGCTCTATCCAACTCTCTCTTAAATCCATCCAGTGATTTGGCCTCCACTGCCCTCTGTGGCAGGGAATTCCATAAATTCACAACTCTCTGGGTATAAAAGTTTTTTCTCACCTCAGTCTTAAATGACCTCCCCTTTATTCTAAGGCTGTGGCCCCTGGTTCTGGACTCACCCAGCACTGGGAACAGTTTTCCTGCATCTAGCTTGTCCAGTCCTTTTATAATTGTATATGTTTCTATAAGACCCCCTCATCCTTCTAAACTCCAGTGAATACAAGCGTAGTCTTTTCAATCTTTCCTCATATGACAGTCCCGCCATCCCAGGGATCAATCTCGTGAACCTACGCTGCACTGCCTCAATCACAAGGATGTCCTTTCTCAAATTAGGAGACCAAAACAGTACACAATACTCCAGATGTGGTTTCACCAGAGCCCTATACAACTGCAGAGGAACCTCTTTACTCCTGTACTGAAATCCTCTTGTTATGAAGGCCAACATTCCATTAGCTTTCTTCACTGCCTGCTGTACCTGCACACCAACTTTCAGTGACTGGTGTACAAGGATACCCAGATCTCGCTGCAGCTCCCCCTTACCTAACCTAACCCCATTGCGATAATAATCTGCCCCCTTGTTTTTGCCGCCAAAGTGGATAACCTCACATGTATCTATATTATACTGCAAACTTATACTGCATTATATTTTCAAAGTCACAATTTTTACTGGCGATTGGGCGATGGTTCTGTTGCCTCGGTTGATGGGTTATTGTTGTGTTGAGGGTCTGAGTCTCGGAATACAGCAGAGGTCGGAATCCCCCGTCACTGTCCCTGGAACACTGCTCAACTGTTGTTCGGTCAAATAAAGCGGAAATTAGTTTGTTTGTGATAAGAGTTTGAACGGGAACAAAGGAAGGTAGTTGGGGATTCGATGCAAAGACAGCAGATGAGCAAATGTTTCTTTATGTTGGAAGAAGCTGTAGATACCGCTCTAAACCGATGCGAGACACATAAAGCTGGAGTTACTCAGCGGGTTAGGCAGTATCTCGGGGTAAAAGCAATCGGTGAAGTTTCGGGTCGATACCCATCTTCAGACTGAGAGTCAGGGGAGAGGGGAACAAGAGATAAGGATGGGACTAGGAAAAATAATTGGAAGATATGCAATAAAATCGATAATCAAAGATATAACTTCCCCTCCATCTTACCCTGGTATTGCCCCTCCCTCGTCCACATCCCTTTTCCCCTCCCTCTTCCCCCCGTTGCCCCTCCCCTCGCTCTTCCTCTGCCCCTCCCTCTATCCCTCCCTCTCCTCCTCCCCCCTCAATTACTCCCACTCTGCCCTTCCCTCTTCCCCTCCTTCTTCCCCTACTTCCACTCCCTCTTCCCCTCCCTCTCCCACACCTCCCCTCCATTCCCTTCCCTCTTCCACTGTTCCTCCACAGCCTCCTCTGTCCTACCCTCTGCTCTTCCCTCCCGCACCCTATCTCCTCCGGTTCCTCCTCTACGTTTCCCCCACTGCCACCTCCTCCGCCTCTCACGCTCCCTGTATCCCTACCACACCCACTCAGCCTCTCATTCGCTCCCACCCTCCATCTCCATCTCCCCTGCATCAGTCCCTCCCCCTGTTTTCATCACTTTTTATCCGCCCCCCAACCACTCCCCTCCCATCCCTCTGCCCCTTCCTCTGGCCCTCCCTCTGGCCCTCCCTCTGCCACTCCCTCTGCCACTCCCTCTGGCCCTTCATCTGCCCCCCTCTGTCCCTTCCTTTGACTGTTCCCCTCCCTCCCACATTTTCCCCTTCATCTCCCCTCCCCTACCATTCTCCATCCCTCTCCCCTTCCTATTCCTCTCCCCATTCCTCTCCACCTTCCTCTTCCTCACCGTCCACCTTCCACTTACTCACGTCCCCCCTCCTCTTTCGATCCCCTTCCTATACCCCCTCCTCCTCCTCTTCCCCTTCCCCCCCCCCCCTCCCTCCCCATCCCACCTCATTTCTTCCCTCCCTTTCCCGTTCCCATGACTACATTTCCACTCCCTTCCTCGCCCCATATCTCCTTCCGTCCTCTCCCCCTTCCCACCCCCTTCCTCCATCAGTACCACGCCGAAGTCTGTCACTCCATCAGGAACATCCTGCAGAGTGTAATTTGTGCTACCATAGATTTTCTTCCATCATCAGCACTATCCACAGCATGATACTACATGAGTACCTCCATCAATAATGCACCATAGTGTGTCACCACCTTCCTCCTACTCACTCTTCCACTTCCCCTGGCTCCCATTCCACCCCTTCCTCCCACCATATCCCAACCCTCCATACACCCTCCCACCCCCTTCCTCCCCCTCCCACTTCCTCTTCTCTGGATCCCTTTCCCACTTTCACCCTCTTTTCCTTCCACCTCCTTCCTCCCTCCATATCTCCTCCATCCTGACCCCCCCTCCCACCCCTTTCCTCTCAAACTCCCTTCATTTCTACTACACTCCCGCTTCCTCCCACTCCCTCCCTTTCCCTTGTCCTCCCTATCCACCCTTCCTCCCCCTCCCCCTCCCTGCCACCTCCCTCCCTTCATCTTCCCCTGCCTCTACACTCCTCTCTCTTTCATCTCATCCTCCCTCCTCCTTTTTGTCACCCCCCCCCCCCACTCCCCCTCCACCCCCATTTCTCCCACCCCCTTCCTCCCCCTTCCTCCCCCTTCCTCTCCCCTCTCCCTCTCTCCCCCTCCTCCACACCTTCCTCTCCCCCACCTTCCTCTTAATGCTGCATTTACATCTGGAGACAACACAGCATACAAACTGGCACGGAGTAACCTATTCCAGGGATCAGGGAAGTGAAGAGTCTGTATGTACAAAAACTGAACAGCCACTTCGCAGACGGGAAAGACACACGTCACATGTGGCAGGGATTCCATACTCACTCTGTCTCTCTCGCTTTCTCTCCGTCACTCTCTCTCTGTCTCTCTCGATCTATCAATCTCCGTCTCTGTCTGTCTCTCTCTCGTTCTCTCTCTCTGACTCTCCCTCTCACTCTCTCTCTCTCTCTTTCTCTCCATCACACACACACCCTCTCTCTACCCCGCCCCACTCACTCTCTATCTCTCTCTCTCTCTGTCTATTTCTCTCTCTCTCTCTGTCTGTCTGTCTGTCTGTCTCTCTCAATTCAATTTTCAATTTAAAAACTTTCTCTCTCACTTTCTCTCTCTCTCTTTCTCTCTCTAGATCTGTCTGTCTCTTTCTGTGTGTGTGTGTGTGTATCTCTATCTCTCTGTGTATCTCTTTCTGTTTCTGTATCTCACTCTCACTCTATCTCTGTCTCTCTCTCTCAGTCACCAAACTGTTGCATCAGTGGGGACTTACTGTCTCCAGTGACTGTCGGACATTTATTCCTCTTTCTGCTGAAACGGCTGAGTGTTGGGACGACTGTGTTGGGTCTGAAGAAGGGTTTCGGCCCGAAACGGTGCCTATCGAATCTGAAGAAGGGTTTCGGCCCGAAACGTTGCCTATCTCCTTCGCTCCTTAGATGCTGCTGCACCCGCTGAGTTTCTCCAGCTTTTTGTGTACCCTCGATTTTCCAGCATCTGCTGCTCCTTCTTTAACAACCCGGTGCTGCAGCAGTTTGCTGGGGGTCGGGCTCGTACCCCAGTCCTTACCTTGGTCTTTAGCATCGACTTCCCTCATCAGAGAAACTTTCCTGTAGAGATGGTGATGGAAAGGCAGAGACAGGATTGAATGCAGATAGACAGACAGATGTCCATCCACATAGTTGAATCGTGCAGCTGCTCCCCATTGACAGGTGTCAGTCAGCATCTTGCAAGCTCCATGTGTTATGTTTTGGGGCAGAAGGGGTGGCAGGGGAGCAAGGGTGGGCAGCAGAGCAGGCGGACTTTGCTGGGCCTCACTCGCTCGGTGGGTGTGGGTGCAGGCCCCTCCCTCCCTCCGTCACTTACTCACTCCCTCCCTCACTCACTCCCACACTCACTAACTCCCTCCCTCCCTCCCTCTCCCACTCTCTCCCTCCCTCACTCCCTCACTCACTCCCTCTCTCACTCGCTCACTCCCTCGCACACTCCCTCACTCCCACACTCCCTCACTCCCTCACTCCTTCCCTCACTCCCTCCCTCACTCCCTCACTCACTCCCTCCCTCACTCTCTCCATCCCTCGCTCACTCCCTCCCTCCTTCCCTCACTCCCTCCCTGCCTCACTCACTCCCTCCCTCCCTCACTCTCGCTCGCTCTCTCACTCTGCAGGGGAGTGAGTGGTGAAGACCAGAGCACACCAGACCCAGATCAGACCAGAGCAGACCGGTGGGGGGTTTGTGAGCCGGACAGCAGAAATCACAGGGCCGTCTGTTCTCAGAAAAGATCCGCCAGCATTTTTCAAAGATCCCGCTGCAGCATCTGTGGTTTCTCTGCTCCGCTGTGGCGGATACAGATGGCGGAGACGGATGCCGGTTACGGGAAAGATGCCGAAGATTTTCCCGTGAAATGTGAATCTGCTCGTGACCGTCGGTCAGTGACTCTGGCTCAAAGGTGGACGATCCGGGCGGGATCGACCGACCGAGCGACCGACCGACCGGGCCTCAGCTCGACAGAGATAGACAGGCAGAGGGCGCGGGGTTGGCGCTTGGAGCGCCCCCCTCACACCCCTCACACACCTCTCACACACCTCACACATCCCTCACACACCCAGCCCCTCACACACCCCCGCCCCCTCACACACCCACCCCTCACACACAACCCTCACAAAAACCCACCCCCTCACACACCCCACACACACCCCTCACACACCCACCCCCCTCACACACCCCCCCACACACCCCTCGCACACCCACACCCCTCTCACACACACCCTAACACACCCCCCAAAACACCCCGCACCCCTCACACACCCACCCCCCTCACACACCCCCTCATCCCTCACACACACGCCACACATCCCTCACACACCCCTCACCTCTCTCACACCCCTCTCACAATGTCAGAAAGCATTTGATAAGGTCCCACGTAGGAGATTAGTGGGCAAAATTAGGGCACATGGTATTGGGGGTAGAGTGCTGACATGGATAGAAAATTGGTTGGCAGACAGGAAACGAAGAGTAGGGATTAACAGTTTCCTTTCAGACTGACAGTCAGTGACTAGTGGGGTACCGCAAGGCTCGGTGATGGGACTGCAGCTATTTACAAAGTACATAAATGATTTGGATGAAGGGATTCAAGTAACATTAACATCAGATGACATAAACCTGGGTGGCAGTGTGAACTGTGAGGAAGATGCTTTGAGAATGCGGGGTGACTTGGACCGGTTGGTGGAGGGGGCAGATGCATGGCAGATGAAGTTTAATGTGGATAAATGTGAGGTTATCCACTTTGGTAACACAAGGGGAAGTACAATGGGATCTGGGGTCCTTGTTCATCAGTCTATGAAAGTAAGCATGCAGGTACAGCAGGCAGTGAAGAAAGCGAATGGCATGTTGGCTTTTATAACAAGAGGAGTCGAGTATAGGAGCAAGTTGGTCCTTCTGTAGTTATGCAGAGCCCTAGTGTGACCACACCTGGAGCATTTTGTGCTGTTTTGGTCCCCTAATTTGAGGAAGGACATTTTTGCTATTGAGGGAGTGCAGACTAGGTGTACAAGGTTAATTCCCGGGCTGGCGGGACTGTCATATGCTGAGCGAATGGACCGGTTGGGCTTGTACACTCTGGAGTTTAGAAGGATGAGAGGGTATCTCATTGAAACATATAAGATTGTTAAGAGTTTGGACACGCTAGATGTAGGAAACATGTTCCCAAGGAAACACTTTTTCTCACAGAGAGTGGTGAGTCTGTGGAATTCTCTGCCTCATAGGGTGGTGGAGGCCTGTTCTCTGGATGCTTTCAAGAGAGAGCTAGACAGTGCTCTTATAGATCGTGGAGTCAGGGGATATGGGGAGAATGAGAGGAACTGGGTACTGATTGGGGATGATCAGCCATGATCACATTGAATGGCAATGCAGGCTCAAAGGGCCGAATAGACACATAGAAAATAGATGCAGGAGCAGGCCATTCGGTTCTTCGAGCCTGCACCGCCATTCAATATGATCATGGCTGATCATTCAACTCAGTATCACTTAACTGCCTTCTCTCCATACCCCTTGATCCCTTTAGCCACAAGGGCCTCTTAAATATAGCCAATGAACTGGCCTCAATTACTTTCTGTGGCAGACAATTCCACAGATTCACCACTCTCTGTGTGATATTTTTTTCTCATCTCGGTCCTAAAAGACTTCCCCCTTATCCTTAAAGTGTGACCCCTTGTTCTTGACTTCCCCAACATCGGGAACAATCTTCCTGCATCTAGCCTGTCCAACCCCTTAAGAATATTGTAAGTCTCTATGAGATCCCCCCTCAGTCTTCTAAATTCCAGCGAGTACAAGCCAAGTCTATCCAATCTTTCTTCATATGGGAGTCCTGCCATCCCAGGAATCAGCCTGGTGAACCTTCTCTGTACTCCCTCTATGGCAAGAATGCCTTTCCTCAGATTAGGAGACCAAAACTGTGCGCAATACTACAGGTGTTGCCTCACCAAGACCCTGTACAACTGCAGTAGAACCCCCCTGCTCTTGTACTCAAATCCTTTTGCTATGAATGCAAACATACCATTTGCTTTCTTCACAGCCTGCTGTGCCTGCATGCCTACTTTCAATGACTGGTGTACCATGACACCCAGGTCTTGTTGCATCTCCCCTTTTCCTAATCGGTCACCATTCAAATAATAGTCTATTTTCCTGTTTTTGCCACCAAAGTGGATAACCTCACATTTATCCACATTATACTGCATCTGCCATGCATTTGCCCACTCACCCAGTCTATCCAAGTCATCTTGCAGCCTCCTAGCATCCTCCTCACAGCTAACACTGCCCCCCAACTTCATGTCATCCACAAACTTCTAGATGTTGCATTTAATTCCCTCGTCCAAATCATTAATATATATTTTAAATAGCTGGGGTCCCAGCACTAAGCCTTGCGGCACCCCACTAGTCACTGCCTGCCATCCTGAAAAGGACCCGTTCACTCCTACTCTTTACTTCCTGTTTGCCAGCCAGTTCTCTATCCACATCAATACTGAACTGCCAATACCATGTGCTTTAAGCTTGTATACTAATCTCTTGTGTGGGACTGTGTCGAAAGCCTTCTGAAAGTCCACATATAACACATCCACTGGTTCTCCCTTATCCACTCTACTAGTTACATCCTCAAAAAAATCAATAAGATTCGTCAGACCTGATTTACCTTTCGTAAATCCATGCTGACTTTGTCCAATGATGTCACCGCTTTCCAAATGCGCTGCTATCCCATCTTTAATAACTGAATCTATCAGTTTCGACAATACCGATGTTAGATTAACTGGTCTGTAATTCCCCGTTTTCTCTCTCCCTCCCTTTTTAAAAAGTGGGGTGACATTAGCTACCCTCCAATCCTTAGGAACTACTCCAGAATCTAAAGAGTTTTGACAAAATTATCACTAAAGCATCCACTATTTCTGGGGCTACTTCCTTAAGTACCCTGGGATGCAGCCTATCTGGCCCTGGGGATTTATCGGCCTTTAATCCATTCAATTTACCTAACACGACTTTCCGGCTAACCTGCATTTCATTCAGTTCCTCCATTTCTTTTGATCCCCTGCTATTGCCGGCAAATTATTTATGTCTTCCTTAGTGAAGACAGAACCAAAGTAGTTATTCAATTGGTCTGCATGTCATTGTTCCCAATGATCAATTCACATCTGTCTGACTGCAAGGGACCTACAGAGATAATATATATATAAGCAGCTGGATAAACAGGGTCTGATCAGGAACAGTCAACATGGATTTGTGCCTGGAAGGTCATGTTTGACAAACCTTCTTGAATTTTTTGAAGCGGTAACTAGGGAAATTGATGAGGGTAAAGCAGTGGATGTTGTCTATGGATTTCAGTAAGGCCTTTGACAAGGTTCCCCATGGAAGGTTGGTTCAGAAGGTTCAATCTTTGGGTGTTAATGGCGGAGTAGCAAGATGGATTCAACAGTGGCTGAATGGGAGATGTCAGAGAGTAATGGTGGATGGCTGTTTGTCAGGTTGGAAGCCGGTGACCAGTGGGGTGCCTCGGGGATCTGTGTTGGGTCCACTGTTGTTTGTCATGTACATCAATGATCTGGATGATGGGGTGGAAAATTGGATAAGTAAGTATGCAGATGATACTAAGATAGGTGGTGTTGTGGATAATGAAGTATATTCTCAAAGTCTACAGAGAGATTTGGGCCATTTGGAAAAGTGGGCTGAAAGATGGCAGATGGAGTTTAATGCTGATAAGTGTGAACTGCTACATTTTGGCAAGACAAATCAAAATAGGACGTACATGGTAAATGGTAGGGAATTAAGGAATGCTGTGGAACAGAGGGATCTAGGAATAACTGTGCATAGTTCCCTGAAGGTGGAATCGCATGTAGATAGGGTGGTAAAGAAAGCCTTTGGTGTGCTGGCCTTTATAAATCAGAGCATTGAATATAGGAGTAGGGAAGTAATGTTAAAATTGTACAAGGCATTGGTAAGACCAATTCTGGAGTATGGTGTACAATTTTGGTCGCCTAGTTATAGGAAGGATGTCAACAAAATAGAGAGAGTACAGAGGAGATTTACTAGAATGTTGCCAGGGTTCCAGCAACTATGTTACAGAGAAAGGTTGAACAAGTTAGGTCTTTATTCTTCGGAGCGCAGAAGGTTAAGGGGGGACTTGATTGAGGTCTTTAAAATTATGGAACGGATAGACAGAGTTGACGTGGATAAGCTTTTCCCATTGAGGGTAAGGAAGATTCAAACAAGAGGACATGACATGAGAATTAAGGGACAGAAGTTTAGGGGTAACGTGAGGGAGAACTTCTTTACTCAGACGGTGGTGGCTGTGTGGAATGAGCTTCCAGCAGAGGTGGTGGAGGCAGGATCGATTTTAACATTTTAAAGTAAAGTGGATAGGTATATGGACGTGAAGGGAATGGACGGGTATGGTCTGAGTGCAGGTAGATGGGAGTAGGGGAAAACAAATGGTCGGCACGGACTGGAAGGGCCGAGAGGGCCTGTCTCCGTGCTGTAATTGTTATATGGTTATATGGTTATACATTTGTTTTAACTAATCTTTTTCGCTTCACATATCGATAAAAACTTTTGCAGTCAGTTTTTTTATGTTTCCTGCCAGTTTTCTTTCATTATCCATTTTCCCTTTCCTAATTAAGCCCGTTGTCATCCTCGGTTGGTCTCTGAATTTTTCCCAGTCCTCTGGTAGGCTTCTTTTTCTGGCTAATGTGTACGCTTCATCTTTTGCTTTGATACTATCCCTGATTTCCCTTGTTATCCACGGATGCGCTACCTTCCCTGATTTATTATTTTGCCATACTGGGATGAACAATTGTTGTATGTTCATCCATGCAGTCTTTAAATGCCTTCCATTGCATATCCACCAGTTTATCTTGGCCAATTCACGTCTCATACCCTCAAAGTTACCTTTCTTTAAGTTCAGGACCCGTGTTTCCGAATTAACAATGTCACTCTCCATCCTAATGAAGAACTCAACCATATTATGGTCACTCTTGCCCAAGGGGCCACGCACAACAAGACTGCTAACTAACCCTTCCTCATTACTCAATACCCAGTCTAGAATAGCCTTCTCTCTCGTTGGTTCCTCTACATGTTGGTTTAGAAAACTATCCCGCATACATTCCAATAAATTTTCTTCCTCAGCAACCCTGTCAATTGGATTCACCCAATCGATATGTAGAAGTAACCTAATATTGAAGTCACCCATTATAACGGTTTTACCTTCGATGCACGGATTTTTTAGTTTCCTGTATTTTTTTTAATCTTTTTAAGGGAGAAAGTAAAGCAAAGCGAGATTAGGAGAGATCTACCTATCTCGTATTTTTGCCCATCCGTCACCCAGTTCTAAACCATTTAATTTCTAAGGTTATGTTATGTTGCACCGTATGCTTGTAAAAAGTTGATAAAAGGAGACCAAATCTTTAAGAATTGGTCTACTTTGACTAGTAGGAGGAATCTCATTTCTTCAAGATGTAGCATTTTAGACATGCTTGAGATCCACATTTTGAATATTGGCGTAGGTGCGTTTTTCCAAAATTGAAGTATGTTTTTTTGCTGTTATTAGACCATAATTAAGAAAAGCTTCTTGGAATATAGTTAATTTACTTCCCTCTTCCATTGATCCAAAGATAATCAATTCTGTATTGGGGTTCAATTTTGTGTTAAATAGTTTTGTAAAAATTCCAAAAATTTCATTCCAAATTTATGCAGTTTTATACAAGAGACTAAGGAATGTGCTAGAGTGGCATTTTGAGTTAGATATTTGTCGCAGATGGGGGAAACATTTGAAAATATTTTATTGAGTCTTGTTTTCGAATAATATAATCTATGTAACATTTTAAATTGAATTAGGTTATGTCTTACATTCATTGAACATTTGTTTACATATAATAAATTATCCCATCTACGTTCGGAATTTTATCAATAACTCTTGTTCCCAGTCTCTTCTAATTGCCTCTGTCATTGGAGTTTCTATATTTAGAATTATATTATATAAGTAAGATATTAAATTGCTTGATTCTGCATTTCTATCCTTTCCTTCCTCCAATAAATCTGGGGTTAATGTTTGATATCCTTGTATATATTTTTTTAAATAATCTTGAATTTGCAGGTATTTGAAATATTGATAACTTTTCAAATTATATTTTAGTTGTAGTTGTTGGAATGATAAAATGTTCCCATTTCATACATATCTCCCATTTTAATTCCTATTATTTCCCAATGGATAAACGTTTTATCAATAATGGATGGTTTGAATGAGGGATTATTAGCTATTGGAGAAAGAAGCGATAATTTTTTTAATTTTAAATTTTAATTTTCCAAATTCGTATTATACTATGAATAATTGGATTCTTCGTGTATATTATATTGTTCAGTTTTATCGGGGAAAGAAGGATCGCTCCTATATTATAAGGGGAACAATCCTCTTTCTCCATTCTTATCCAATCTACCTGTTGGGTAGAAATGTCCAACCAGTAGATTATATTTTTAATATTCACTGCCCAATAATAATACAATAAGTTAGGGAGTGTCAGTCCCCCTGATTCTTTACATTTACACAAGTGTTTTTTTTAAATTCTGTGTGATTTATAATCCCATATGAAATTTATAATATCAGAATCTAATTTTTTTAAGAATTTTTTAGGTAAGTATATTGGTATTGATTGAAATAGGTACAATATTTGTGGTAAGAAGATCATTTTTATCGCATTTATTCTGCCTATTAAAGACATCGGTAGTGTCTTCCAAAATTTAATCAACCCATTTAATTTAGTTAATAAAGGCATATAGTTTGCATTGAGTAATGATTTATAGTTCCTAGTAATTTTGATGCCCAAATACTTATTTTTTTCTGTTGTAATTCTAAAAGGGAATTTCAACAGATGTGTCGACTCTTGAGGTTTTATCGTCATAATTTCGCTTTTGTTCCAATTTATTCTATATCCTGAAAAATAACCAAATTCCTCTATTAAATTTAGTATATTTGGTATGCTAATTTGTGAATTTATAATATATAATAATATGTCGTCTGCATATAATTAAATTTTAGTATTTGAGTGTTTGGTATTATACCCATGAATATTCGGATGGCTTCTTATACTTTCAGCTAAAGGCTCTATCACTAATGTAAAAAGCAGGGGCGATAACGCGCACCCCTGCCTATTGCCCCTTGCTAATTGGAATTTCAGGGATAATATATTATTAGCCAGTATTCTGGCCGTCGGCTTATCATATAATAATTTTACCCATGAAATAAAATTATCTCCCATGTTACATTTTTCCAATACTTTGAATAAATATTGCCATCCTAGATCAAAAACGTTTTCTGCATCCAATGAAATAATTGCTAGTTCTTCTTCAGTGTTAAGTGAGTACATTATATTAGACAGCCGTCTCAAATTGTTAAATGAGTATCTCTTTGGTATGAACCCTGTTTGGTCCGGATTTATTAGTTTACTAACATATTTACTCAATCTTCTCGCTAGGGTCTTTGTTAATATTTTTTGGTCTGTATTTAGGAGTGCAATAGCTCTATATGAGCCTGGGTCTTCTAGATCTTTATCCTTTTTGGTGTAAGTGTAATAGTTGACTCCGTTAGTGTTTCTGGTAGGTTATTTTCTTTAAAAGCGTATATATATATAAATCTTGCAACCGTGGAGAAATTATCTCGTAGAATATTTTATAGAATTCATTAGTAAAGCCATCTGGTCCTGGTGTTTTGCCATTCTTCAATGAACTAATTGTTTCTTCTATTTCCTGCAGTGTAATATGAGCTCCTAATCCCTCTTGTTCCACCATATTTAATTTTGGAAGATTACATTTATCTAAGAAATTTGTAATTTGAGTATTATTTGCAGAGGTTTTCGATGTATGTAAGTTTTGATAAAATTGAGCAAATCTTTTATTAATATCTTTAGGTGGTGTTAGTAATTCCCCTTTGTCTGATTTAATTTTAGTAATTGTATTTTCTGTTTCCCATTTTTTTCAGTTGGCGTGCTAGGAGTTTATGAGGTTTATCACCAAATTCGAAATTTTCTTGTTTTGTAATTTGAAATAATTATTCTGGCCGACAACATTTTATTTAATTTATATTTTAGTATTATTATCTTATTATGTTTATCTATAGTTGGTTCTTTGACATTTTCTAAATCTAATTGTCTAATTTCTTGTTCTAACTGCAATTGTTCAGTATTATTCTTTTTATTTTGGAAAGCTTGATATGAGATTATAGTTCCTCTAATAAATGCCTTAAAAATTTCCCATAATAAGGAGGGTGAACTATCTGGTGTATCATTTGTCTCAAAGAAGAATCTCATCTGCTCGTTTAAATATGTGCAACCTTGTGAGTTATTTAAAATTTAGGGGTTAAACCTCCAAAACGAATTTTTATCAGGCATTCCTTCTAATTTTAAAGAAAAAGTTAACGGGGAATGATCCGAAATAATACTATTATGATATTTATAATTATATGTATATGGAATTAGTTTTGTGTCCACTAAGAAATAATCAATACGTGAATATGTTTTATGTACTGTTGATTAAAATGAATATTCCCTACCTACTGTGTTAGCGATCCTCCATACATCTGTTATATTAGTATTTTCATGTATGTATTTAGTTCACTCGTTTTAGATTTTATGTTAGTCCTTTTTTGTTTTGCTGATTTATCCAAATATGGATCTAAAGCACAATTCCAATCTCCCCCTATTATCACATTTTGATGATTAAGTTCTGAAATTATATCCAAAATTTTACTAAAGAATTGGGGGTTGTCAAAGTTAGGAGCATAAATATTTATCAAAGTAAGTGGAGTAGAATAAATTTCTTGACAATGATGCACCTCCCCTCTTTATCTGCTATGGTATTCTTTAATGTTAATGGCACACCTTTACGAATGATAATAGCCGTGCCTCTAGATTTAGAAGTAAATGAAGAGTAGTGTTTGCCCAATCCAATTTGCCTTCAGTCTTATCTGTGTTTGATATTTCAGATGCGTCTCTTGAAAGAAAATAATATCACTGTTTAAGGCTTTTAATTGGGCAAAGATCTTACCCCTTTTAACAGTAAGATTAAACGAGAACTTACCAAGTTTGAAGGTTGATCTGTATTTTACGAGGAGTCGCGGTGAGGGATTTCGTGAAGACCCCGCCAGCACGCATGCGCGACATCCTTCAAAGCAGTGGTGTGCTTTGAAGGAACAAATCATGACTAAAAATAGTAAGATGAAAAACGTAGAACTTCCTAGTTGACCTTATGATAGAGGGTGGGAGCGGTGGGCACGAAATCCCTCACCGCAACTCCTCGTAAAATACAGATCAACCTTCAAACTTGGTAAGTTCTCGTTTAATCTTACTATTTTACTTCGGAGTCACGTGAATGACTTTTTGAAGATTTCAAAGCTCTGTGATTTCACGCCCTGGACAACGTCCATGCTTATCACACTGCCGCCAGTCTGATGGAGGAAGGCTGTTAATGGAGTTCAGTCGAAACTGGCTGAAAAATCAACACAATTTATTAATCAAATAAACAACAAATAACCCCTAATTCGGGGACAGATATTCACTGAGCGGTTCCCAGTATAGCTTCTGCGAACGTCGCAGGGGCGACCAGTGGCTTGTTGTAGAACCGTTGAAAGGTTTCTTCACTGGCCCAGCCCGCGGTGGCGAGAATGTGGTCCATGGGCATCTCCATGGCCCTCGCCGCTGATGTGGATGCAGCCCTGGTGGAATGAGACTTAAAAATGTTAGTAGCAACTCCTGCTGCATCCAGCACCACCCTGAGCCACCTGGCGATTGTCTGTACAGTCACCCGCTGATGCGGAGGTTTGTGACTGATGAGGAGCCCCTGTTCCGTCATCCTGATAACTCCTGTAACTCGGATGTAGTGGTGGAGATGGGTGACTATGCAGAGAGTGGCATCTACAGGGCACGCCCGAAATTACAACTGCAGCCCATGCGCCCCTGGCCTGTGCTGCTTCAATAATTCTTCGACAAAGAAATTTATTCGACCAGGGGTGGCCACCATGCTGTACAGTCGCAGTTTTTTTAACGTCTGGACTCGTTGGGCTGTAGTCAGTGCCATCAGCATCACCACCTTGAGGGTGAGCTGTTTCAGTGGTAGTTCATTCATTGGAGCCCAGCTCCTTAGTAGGGTCAGCACGATCCCCACATCCCACGTTACTGTATATCTGGGTCGCGGAGGGTTGGTGTTGAACACTCCCCTCATTAGTTTAGACACCAGGTGGTTGGAGCTGATACCTATATCCAGGTATGAGGACAGCGCACTCCTGGCGCTGTTAATGGCACTGTAGCTGAGGCCAGCATCGAAATGGAGGCTAGCTAGAAAGTCCAGAACATCAGGTATCGTTGCCGAGTTGGAAGACTTGTTGGTCCGGGCACAGAATGCCTCCCACTTCCTGATTTGGGTGAGGTACTGTTTCCGAGTTGATTCTCGGCATGATTCTATAGCCAATCCATCACAAGATAGCGACCTGATACCACCCATATGATTGATGTAAGCCACCACTGTAGTATTATCTATTTGAAGGCGGACATGTAAATCCCGTGAATTAATACAGTAAGCCCGCAGTCCATGAAATGCCCCCAGCATTTCTATATAGTTTATCCCGTGTGACTCCAGGAATGTAGACTCATGAGAGTTCCATCTGCCACCACAACTGGACATCGTATCAGTTGCTCCCCAGCCTTGTGCGCTTGCGTCAGTTTGTAGCATAACATCAGGGTTGCTCACTATGATGGGTCTATGACACTGTCTAATATTGTCAACCCACCATTGTAGCTCGTTTCTAGCTTCCGGTGGTAACCGAATTGGCCGATCAAAGTGCCCAGCATTTGTTTTTAATGTTGAGATTTTTGATCTTTGTAAATTTCGGTAGTGTAGCGGTCCGAATCGCGCAGCTGGGAATGTAGCTACCAATTTGCCTATAACTTTTGCTGTTTGCCGAATGGTCAGTACCCTGTCGCAAGCAAGATTGTGGCACTCTTCCATTATAGCAGTAGCTTTCTTAGTTGGGATGGTAATCTTCATTAAATTGGTGTCTAGGGTGAACCCCAAATAATCCATAACCCGTACCGGGTGCAGCTTTGATTTGTCTGGATGAATTACAAACCCCAGCTTCTCGAACAGAGCCTTAGTTGCAGCCACTCCTTGAATTGCCAACTGGAGGGTCTGACCCACTATAAGGATATCATCCAAATATGCCATTACTGAGGCCCACAGGAGCCGTTGGAAGAGAAGGAGGGGGAGGAGCGGCACCCGAACGGTAAGCTTTAAAATCAAGCGCGGGGCTTGTTTTTACCTAAATCCATAACGTTGCATTTGGAGAAGTGGGTTTTTTTGAGGAAGCAGCTGATTGGTGGGAAGTGGACTAGGGTAAGCAGCTGATTGGTGGGAAGTAACCACGGTAAACAACTGAATTACAGTCAGATTTCAGCAGTTTGTAGTGAGTTTATATTGTGTTGATATTGTATCCTGTGTAAGGGGGGAGTATGAAGGCCAGGGCAGTGTACTGTTCTGGATGTCAGATGTGGGAGGTCAGGGAATCTGATAGCCCTCCAGACGTCCACATCTGCACCAGGTGTGTCGAGATGGGGCTCCTAAAGGACCGTTAGGAACCTGGAGCAGCAGCTCGATGACCTCCGTCTGGTCAGGGAGAGTGAGGAGGTCATAGAGAGGAGCTACAGGAAGGTAGTCACTCCCAGACCACAGGAGGCAGACAAGTTAGGAAGGGCAAGGGGCAGACGCAGGGGCTAGAGAGTACCCCAGTGACCATACACCTGGAAAATAGGTACTCGGATTTGAGTACGATTGGAGGGGACAGCCTAGCTGAGGGCAGCAACAGCGGCCGGGCCTCCGGCACAGAGACCGGCCCTGATGCTCAGAAGGGTAGCAAAAAGAGGAGGGCAATTGTAATAGGGGACTCTATAGTTAGGGGGTCGGATAGGCGATTCTGTGGACGCAGTCGGGAGACCCGGATGGTAGTTTGCCTCCCTGGTGCCATGGTCTCGCGTGTCAGAAAGTGCCCAAAAGATTCTGATAAGGGAGGGAGAGGAGCCTGATGTTGTGGTACACAGAGGTACCAATGACATAGGCAGAAAAAGTGACGAGGTCCTGAAGGGAGAATTTAGGGAGTTGGGGGGAAAGATAAGGAGAAGGACCAAAAGCGTAACGATTTCAGGATTACTGCCTGTGCCGCGTGAGAGTGAGAGTAGGAATTACATGAGGTGGAGGATAAATGCGTGGCTGAGGGACTGTTGCAGTGGGCAGGGATTCAAGTTTCTTGATCACTTGGACTTCTTTTGGGGAAGGCATGATTTGTACACAAAGGACGGGTTGCACTTGAACCCGAGGGAGACCAATATCCTGGCAGGGAGATTTGCAAAGGCTACTGG
The DNA here is from genome assembly GCA_035221665.1 of Okamejei kenojei. Taxonomy (NCBI): domain Eukaryota; kingdom Metazoa; phylum Chordata; class Chondrichthyes; order Rajiformes; family Rajidae; genus Okamejei; species Okamejei kenojei. Next base: position 104,413 of record JAVHYY010000580.1, on the reverse strand, counting down.
GGAGACTTTAAACTAGAAAGGCTGGGGGGAGGGACTCGGGTAGAGGGGGCTAGGGGTCAGGGTGTGGGGCATCAGACAGAGAAGGGAAGCACTCAGACCCAAAATGTAGGCGAGAAAGATGAAAAAGATAATCGACAGAGAATAAGGGATGGTGGGTTTCTAACATGTGTATATTTTAATGCTAGGTGCATCGTAACTAAGGTGGATGAACTTAGAGCCTGGATTGACACCTGGAGATATGATGTTGTGGCAATCAGTGAAACATGGTAGCAGGAGGGCTGTGATTGGAAACTAAATATTCCAGGATTTTGTTGCTTCAGGTGTGATAGAGGGACCAGAGGGGGAGGTGTTGCATTGCTTGTCAGAGAAGATATTACAGCAGTGCTTTGGCAGGATAGATTAGAGGGCTCGTCTAGGGAGGCTATTTGGGTGGAACTGAGAAGTGGGAACAGTGTAGCTACACTTTTAGAGGTGTACTATAGACCGCCAAATGGGCAGCGAGAATTGGAAGAGCAAATATGTAAGGAGATAGCAGATATTAGTAGTAAGCACAAGGTAGTGATTGTGGAAGATTCCAATTTTCCAAAAATAGACTGGGAAACACATTCTGTAAATGTGCTGGATGGTTTGGAGTTTGTAAAATGTGTGCAGGATAGTTTTATGCAGCAGTACATAGAGGTATCGACCAGAGGAGGGGCAGTGCTGGACTTCCTGTTGGGAAATGAGGCAGGTCAGTTGACGGAGGTATGCGTTGGTGAGCACTTCGGGACCAGTGATCACAATACCATTAGTTTCAATATAATTTTGGAGAGAGTCAGAACTGGATCTAGGGTGGAGATTTTTGATTGGAGAAAAGCTAACTTTGAGGGAATGCGTAAGGATTTTAAAGGTGTGAATTGGGACACTTTGTTTCATGGGAAGGATGTAGAAAAGGAATGGAGGACATTTAAAGGGGAAATTGTAAGAGTACAGAATCTTTATGTCCCTGTTAGGTTGAAAGGAAATAGTAAAAATTGGAAAGAGCCATGGTTTTCAAGGAAAATTGGACACTTGTTTCGAAAAAAGAGAGATATCTACACTAATTTTAGGAGGCATGGAGTAAATGAGGTGCTAGGGGAGTATAAAGAATGTAAAAAGAATCTTAAATAAGAAATTAGGAAGGCTAAAAGAAGATATGAGGTTGCTTTGGCAAGAAAGGTGAAAGTTAATCCAAAGGGTTTCTACAGCTATATTAATAGCAAAAGGATAACGAGGGATAACATTGGACCATTAGAGAACCAGAATGGACAGCTATCTGCAGAGCCAAAAGAGATGGGGGAGATATTGAACAATTTCTTTTCTTCGGTATTCACCAAAGAGAAGGATACTGAACTCTGTGAGGTAAGGGAAAAAAAGTTAGAGTAGCTATGGAAACTATGAGACTCAAAGAGGAGGAAGTACTGACACTTTGAAAAACTATAAAAGTGGATAAGTCTCCAGGTCCTGACAGGATATTCCCTAGGACATTGAGGGAAGTTAGTGTAGAAATAGCAGGAGCTATGACAGAAATATTTGAAATGTCATTAGAAACGGGAATAGTGCCGGAGGATTGGCGTACTGCGCATGTTGTTCCATTGTTTAAAAAGGGTTCAAAGAATTAAACCTAGCAATTATAGACTATTAGTTTGACGTCAGTGGTGGGGCAAATTAATGGAAAGGATACTTAGAGAGATAATATATATAAGCATCTGGATAAACAGGGTCTGATCAGGAACAGTCAACATGGATTTGTGCCTGGAAGGTCATGTTTGACAAACCTTCTTGAATTTTTTGAAGTGGTAACTAGGGAAATTGATGAGGGTAAAGCAGTGAATGTTGTCTATATGGATTTCAGTAAGGCCTTTGAAAAGGTTCCCCATGGAAAGTTGGTTAAGAAGGTTCAATCTTTGGGTGTTAATGGTGGTGGAGTAGCAAGATGGATTCAACAGTGGCTGAATGGGAGATGTCAGAGAGTAATGGTGGATGGCTGTTTGTCAGGTTGGAAGCCGGTGACCAGTGGGGTGCCTCAGGGATCTGTGTTGGGTCCACTGTTGTTTGTCATGTACATCAATGATCTGGATGATGGGGTGGAAAATTGGATAAGTAAGTATGCAGATGATACTAAGATAGGTGGTGTTGTGGATAATGAAGTAGATTTTCAAAATCTACAGAGAGATTTGGGCCATTTGGAAAAGTGGGCTGAAAGATGGCAGATGGAGTTTAATGCTGTTAAGTGTGAATTGCTACATCTTGGCAGGACAAATCAAAATAGGACGTAAATGGTAGGGAATTGAGGAATGCTGTGGAACAGAGGGATCTAGGGATAACTGTGCATAGTGACCTGAAGGTGGAATCGCATGTAGATAGGGTGGTAAAGAAAGCCTTTGGTGTGCTGGCCTTTATAAATCAGAGCATTGAATATAGGAGTAGGGAAGTAATGTTAAAATTGTCCAAGGCATTGGTACGACCAATTCTGGAGTATGGTGTACAATTTTGGTCGCCTAATTATAGGAAGGATGTCAACAAAATAGAGAGAGTACAGAGGAAATTTACTAGAATGTTGCCAGGGTTCCAGCAACTATGTTACAGAGAAAGGTTGAACAAGTTAGGTCTTTATTCTTTGGAGCGCAGAAGGTTAAAGGGGGACTTGATTGAGGTCTTTAAAATGATGAAAGGGATAGACAGAGTTGACGTGGATAAGCTTTTCCCATTGAGGGTAGGGAAGATTCAAACAAGAGGGCATGACATGAGAATTAAGGGACAGAAGTTTAGGGGTAACGTGAGGGGGAACTTCTTTACTCAGAGGGTGGTGGCTGTGTGGATTGAGCTTCCAGCAGAAGTGGTGGAGGCAGGATCGATTTTAACATTTAAAAGTAAAGTGGATAGGTATATGGACGTGAAGGGAATGGAGGGGTATGGTCTGAGTGCAGGTAGATGGGACTAGGGGAAAACAAATGGTCGGCACGGACTGGAAGGGCCGAGCGGGCCTGTTTCCGTGCTGTAATTGTTATATGGTTATATGGTTACTATATAATTTTGTTGTCGGAGAAGAGCCAATATAGGTTTTACCAATTTGGTAAACAGCCTAGGGGCTGTGGTGATTCCATTGGGCGGTGCCTTGTATTCCCATAATTGACCCTTCCAGACAAACGTCAGGAATTTCCTGTGAGCCTCAGCGATGGGCACCGTATAGTATGCATCTTTCAAATCGATGCATGCCATAAAGTATCCTGGGTAAAGCATCTATAACATATAAGCATATAACAATTACAGCACTATAATTAGGCGACCGAAATTGTACACCATACTCCAGAATTGGTCTTACCAATGCCTTGTACAATTTTAACATTGCTTCCCTACTCCTCAATGCTCTGATTTATAAAGGCCAGCACACCAAAGGCTTTCTTTACCACCCTATCTACATGCGATCTGCCTAGCTGTTTCAAAGGTATCCATTTTGAAATGGGTATATTGTACAAAAGTGTTCAACTCAGTTAAGTCTATTATAATCTGACATCCCCCATCTTTTTTAATTCTGGTGAAGATGTTAGACACAAACTCAATAGGTTCATGCTTGGTTTTGCCAATTACCCCTTTTGCTGCTAGTCGTATAATTGCAGCATGTCCTGCCTCCACCTCTTTTTGGGATAGAGTAAAATTCCTATGAGGCGATTGCTGGGTAGGGGGATTTATACCTCCAATAAATTCTATAACATACCCTTGAACACTTTGTAAACTAAACTCATCTGTGGTGACAGTTTTCCATATGTCCAAGAAAGCCCGCAATCGCCCACCTATTCGTGCAGGAGGGGATGCTACGGCGTGAGAGGAACCAGACCCCCTTACCTCCATGGTTAACGGCGGTTCCGTACGTACGGTGTTTCGGGTGGACGTTGTGGAGGTTGACGGGGCGGCGGCCGCATCTTCCATGCAGGCCGCTGTTGGCCTTGCCCTAAAAAAGGTCGTTGTGTTTGTTGAAATGGAGATAGGTAGGATCTTTGTGCCCTGTCCGGCAGCCGTGGTTTCCAGGTTGTGTTTGGCTGTTGCCGGTGATATGGTTGAAGTCTGGCCGATGGAGGTTTCATGAGGCCAGCTGTTTTGGCCTCCTCGTCCAGTTCCTTCACCTGTTTGGACAGGTCTCCAAACAACTGATGCGGCGGTGGAGCAGTTGATGGTTGGCACAACCCCGCGAATTTGGGGTTGAGTGTGGGCTTTATAGAGCTCTTACGCAGGCAGTTTATCTCATACTGGGCGTTGCGTAGGAGTGCCAGTGCATCTTGCTGTTCACTGAACACGTTATCCCCGTCCAGGGTCGTATCAAACGCCGTTATGCCCGTGGAGAGAACCTTTAAGATACGCTGGAGGCGGACATCCTGCATCCTGGTGGCCGTACTCAAGTGTCCCCAGATTTGGGCATTAACCAAGGGCACACTGAGGTTGATGCAGTTCTCGGGCGGTTTATTTTCTCCAAGATATCATTGAAAACTTGACTCTGAAGTTGGTGCGTAGTCAGGTAATCAATAGTGCCCGCCAATTTTTGGTGCAGAGGTTCACCTGTCTGGGTGGTAGCGGCAAACTTACTCACCACATCCAGCATATCCTCTTCATACTCTGGCTCAGCGGTCACTGGCTGTCCTGTGTCGTCTTCAAACACTGCAGCTGGGCAATCACTCACGCTTCTGGCTGGAGACGATGAGATGCTGAATGGGGTCCTCGCACGGCTAGTGGATGCCCGCGAGTCCCGCTCTTCTCGTTCCCGGTCCCGCTGGAGGAGTTGCTCCACTAAGAGCTCCAACCGCTCTATGCGACCGTCCCTGCTATGTGCAGCGAACAAGCCGACTTCCCCAGGCCCTGCGAATTCAGTGGGGCTTCCACCATCGGACCACACCTCCGTAAGGTGCTGTCTAGGGTCCAATGGCAGGTTGTCGTGACCTACAGCCCAAGTAGGATCATATGACTCCCGCACGGACTCTCCGCTAGTTTGTCTTCTCCCAGACTGTGGCGGCCCACCTGTCTGATATGAAGGCAGGTGAGTTGAATCGGCGCCGACCCCGGGAACCTGGCTCCCCTCCACACTTGCCCATCTTTTGGCGTGGAGGCGCATGGTCGGCCGCTCCCAGAGCTGAGCTGACTGACCGCCTACTGCTGCCACCTCCGCCCTTGACCGCAGCCTGACGGGGTGTTTTGTCGGCAGTATCTGCTCCAGCAGGCCTACTCGACGCAGGAGTGGTATTGTCAGACTGCACTACGGCAGATCTCCCTGGCAGTGGTACGTATTGCACTTTTGCAGGGCTCCCCTGTCGTGCAGCTGTCCCCCGGCCCAGCCCCTTCAGGTCTTCTGAAACTCGGGGGGAGGTCGCTTGTGAAAAGCAAGACCCCTTGCCACGTACCTGTTTCCCCCCTCTTTTCTTGGGGGAAGGGGGCTCGAAGTCTGGATCCGTATCCAGCTCCGGAGTGGTAAACCATTCGGGTGAACCGGCCCCTAAAGCAGCGGGAGCGCCCGACTTCCGCATTCCTGCCCCCACATGCCTCGAAGCTGCCGATGTTGCTTGCACCTCAGGGGACAACGGCCGTTGGCTGGTCGAAGCTCGGCTCCTCGACAGCGTCGCCTTCCTCTTCCCCTTGTCCATCCTGTGGAGTAAAGGTAAGTACTTACCTACCTGTCTTTTATGAAGGAGCCCGAGGAGAGAGCGCACTCCCCCCACCCCCCCCAGCCTGCCGATGCAAATGTGCTCGACGATATGACGCGCATGCGTGCTGGCGGGGTTTTCACGTGACTCCGAAGTAAAATTGGTTCATTAGCGCCCCTTATATTCCAACTACAAAATGTGATTCCTCCAGTTTTCTTTTGTTTAACAATCAATCATGCATCAGTAATACATTTGTTAAATGAATAACAGTTTATTAAAAAAAAAATCATAACAAACCCCTCTAACTCAGGGGGAAAGTGTAACAGTACTCAAAACAGAATCAGCAAACACCCCGATCCTTGAAATCGGCTTGTGATAAAACCTGCGGCCGCGAGGATATGGTCTATTGGCACGTCCATCGCCCTTGCCGCGGAAGTTGATGCCGCTCTGGTGGAATGAGATTTGAATTTATCAGTGTCAATTCCAGCACTTGCCAGGACCTGCTTTAGCCACCTTGAAATTGTTTGCACCGACACCTTACTGTGTGGATTTTTGTGACTAATAAACAAAGCCGAATCTTTTCCTCTCAGAGGTTGAGTAATCTCAATGTAACGTGATAAATGTGAGACTACACACAGGCGATCATCTGCGGGGTATGCTGAAAACACAATCTTACATCCTGTCTTGCCTCTTCTATTATGTTTAAGCAAATCATAGACATAAAATATAATGGCATCTGCCGACACATGCATTCTATCCAGCTGTAGCTTTTGCAACGTTTGTACACGTTGAGCTGAAACCAACGCCATAAGCATGACCACCTTAATAGTTAATTTGGCTATAGATAGGCTTGTAACCGGAGCCCACTGGCGAAGAACCATAAGAAACTCACTCACATTCCAAATCCCGGCATACCTGGGTTTAGGAGGATTAGAATTGAAAACTCCCTTCATGAATCGTGAAACTAACGGATGTGTCCCTACTGTATGTAATTCTGCATTCATAGGTAAATAAGAAGACAGAGCACTTCTGGCTGAATTGATCGCACTATAACTTAATTTTTGGTCGAAATAAAGAGTTGACAAAAACTCCAATACGTCAGTGATCCCTGCAGTGTGATATACAATATTCTGCTGTAGGCAGATATATATAGGTGATATATTGCTGCTGTGTACTATCCCTGCAGGCCGACGTGAGAACATCCACAGTCCGATGAGGCAGTCCTCTCCCCAGGTATGGCCTCCTTAAAATCTGCAAATTAACAGATCAATACGATCATATAAAGGATGTTGATCCCCAGTGACTGGATTTACCAGTAGATTTTTATTCTTGGGAATAAGCATGTAAGGCTCCCTAGCCATGTGTAATACAACGGGAAACCATGCTTGTGTAGGCCAATCTGGCACTACCAATACCCCTGAAGCGGAGTCCTCTTTGATCTTTTGCAAACATCTGCTGATGAGACAGAATGGAGGAAATACATACACAAACATTCCTCCCTAATGCAGCCAAAACGCATCCACTGCTACTGCCCCTTGTTCTCGTTCCCATGAAGCATATCTAGGTAACTGATGATTTAATCTAGATGCAAACAAGTCAATATCTGGCAATCCATACTGAACAATCATTTGGTTAAATACATCCTGATTTAACATCCATTCAATGTTGTCATTAAACTGACGTGACCTAGTATCAGCTACCGTGTTGAACCTTCCTGGCAAATAAAGTGCTGAAAGCCAGATATTTTGGTCAATACACCAGCTCCAAATCCGGTTAGCCAGTCTATCACAAGACTGTGACTTAACTGCACCCATGTGGTTTACATATGCCACTGCTGTGGTGTTGTCAATCTGAACCTGCGCATTCAGATCCCTCCTTGTAGAACAATAAGCTTTGAGTCCATACCAGGTGCCCAACAACTCTAAATAATTAATCCCTCTTAGTTGAAGAAGCGATGTCTCATCCACATTCCATCTGCCTCCACAACAAGAAGACATATCTGTTGCACCCCAACCCAGTGCACTTACGCAGTCCGTAATATCAATGACGGTGGTTCCACCAAAACCTTCCTAAAACGTGTTGAAACATTTGCTATCCACCATTGTATGTCAGCAATCGCCCCAGCTGACAACTGCATAGGCCTATCAAAATGGCCCCTTTGTATTCTCAGTGCCTGTTCCTTTGATCGTTGTAATTGTTGATGATGCAGAGGACCATACTGCACAACTGGAAATGCTGCCACCAACTTCCCAATTAACCTGGCTACTTGTCTAATCGAAGGCCTTTGTTCTCCAACGAGATTAACACAGTCCTCAATTAACTGATTCAATTTATCCCTGGGCAAAGTTACCAACATGTGATTGGAATTAATGGTAAATCCCAGGTAATCAATAATTTGGACTGGTGATAATTTAGATTTATCTCGGTGAATCACAAATCCCATGATTTTAACAACTGAAACTGATGATCCAGCATGAGTCTTTCCAACAATCAGAATATCATCTAAGTGGGCCATTACCACATGCCCCTTAGCTCTAAGTAACGCTAACACAGGTTTTACCAATTTAGTAAATAATCTAGGAGCTGAAGTTAATCCATTCGGCAATGCCCTGAATTGCCACAGCTGAGTCATCCAAATAAATTTCAAATATCTTCTATCATCCTCATGAATAGACACTGAGTAATACGCATCCTTTAAATCAATAGTTGCCATATAACACCCTTTGGACACTAGATGTTTGGCCGTGATAAAAGTTTCCATTTTGAAATGCCTATAACAAACAAACTTGTTCAAACTCGATAAATCCAAAATAATTCTACACCCCCCAGTCTTTTTAGATCTGGGAAATATATTTGACACAAATTGTCGACTTTGATAGACAGAAGGCTCAATTACCCCTTTCTTATGTAACGACTGAATCTCTGCTTGAATAAGCACATGTTCCTCATCTGAAAAAATAAGTTTACGACTAGGAAAAATGTTGATTAGGTAGACTGTCCTTAGAGTAAAATTCAATTTTCACCCCTTCAATACTACTAAGTATGAACAAATCTGATGTCAACTGCTGCCATTGTTTTAGAAACAATTTTAACCTTCCCCCAATTTGAACAGGAACATCAATTAATTCATCGTCTGTCGATGTTTTCCTTACCTGCATCTTTCCTTGCGGACCTTGTTGTCCTCGACCTCTTGTGGAGAAAGGCACCTTCCCCTTCATGCTGGCAGCCTGCCAGTTCCGAAATTGAAGACATGAACGGCTCGTTCCTTCTCCTGCATCCACATTAGTTCCTTTCCAATACGGAGGAAATATTTTGCCCTGCTTACCAGCCGGCTTAATGAGGGCCATCGTTTTAACATCTTCATGACATTCTTTGACCCTTTTCGCAAGGTTACCTCCAAACAACAGATTTTGTGGTGGTACACTGGTTGGTTTGCACAAACTTGCCAAATTCGGATTAAGCACTGGCCTAATAGCGGCCCTCCTGATGTTATTGATTTAAAAAAACGCATTACAAAGGAATCCCAGTCCGTCCTGGTGTGCTTCAACCACATTGCTTGGATCAATCACTTTTACCACAGCTGTAATACCTGCTGACAACAGTTTAAGCACTTTTTGAAACTTCATCTCCTGGGCCCTAGCAGGCATACCCATCTGTGAACAAATTTGGTGATTAACCACCGGTACCTTCAGGAGATCACAATTAACAGGAGCTTTATAGTTTTTTTGCTGCTTCACCCATAGCTAGCTCCTGTAACTGGTGGGAGAGCATATACTGAATTGCTTCAGCCAATTCCCCATCAATCGCCTCTCCTGCCTCTCTAGGCTCAGCAAACTTTCCAGCAATGTTCGGAATTACCACCAACCGAACTTCTTTACTGCTCTCCCCCAGCATAGAATCAGTGTCAGCAAACTGCACTGATGGACCATCCTCCTCACAGGCAGGATAGTTCTGCAGCCCTGGAACAGGTGCTGCTAACACAAGCTCTCCATCAGCCTGGCTTGGGCACCACTCCTCCTCACGGAGCTGGTCCCTGTCGAGCATTATTTGTAATAAAATCTCGACTTGGGAGAGCCGTGAGCAAACGGACTCTCCTAAGGAGGGTATAACCTCCTGCCCCGACTCATCTTCGGGCCTGACAGACTTGCCAGTGGCCTTCCGCCCTACTGACAAGCCTTCACTGCCCCCCGGCAGTGGGTCTACAACCACTGGCTGTGTAGCCAGCACCGGACCAGGTGTACCAGACGGGCCTCCTTCCACAACACTCTCCTGGTCACTCTCCTTTCTACCCCCGGAGCGCCTCGCCGACACCTTCTTCACTTTCTGCAACATTCTCTAAAAACTTCCAACCGTCGCAGAAAATGACCTATAGTAAAATTTTTAAAACCTTACCTCCGTTTTTAAACTTACCGCTTGGAAGAGCGCTGCTGCTCCAACCGGCCGACTGCACCAGCGTCTGACGTCATGACGCACCAACGGCTGTACAGGCTTCTATTCACGTAGTCACTCACGTGACTCCGAAGTAAAATACTGGAAGAACAATTGTACTGATAAAAGGATCAGCACTTGCACTAATGAGGACATGGTCATGGTTTATAGAAACATAGAAATTAGGTGCAGGAGTAGGCCATTCAGCCCTTCGAGCCTGCACCGCCATTCAATATGATCATGGCTGATCATCCAACTCAGTATCCCGTACCTGCCTTCTCTCCATACCCTCTGATCCCCTTAGCCACAAGGGCCACATCCAACTCACTCTTAAAACTAATTGATACGTCTCTTGTTGGGACTATGGACAATAATACCAGGTAATTGCAAATGGATTGTCCTAAGAAATTTATCCAAACATTTGTATTAATTATTGAAGTATAAGGAGTTATGGATTGATTGTTCTAATATGGAAGTGTCCATGTCATATCAAGGTGAACAATACCACGGCTGTGGCATATATTAAATCACATAAGAGAAGTAAAATAATAATCATGGGGTTATCTGAGTAAACAGATGTGGCATATTCTAAAATGTTTTAGTCCAACTGTTTATCTCTAAGAAAGAGACAATGTTATCGGAGACAACAAATAAGGGGGGAAAATACATTTGTCATTAATATGGATTACTTACGATTAATATGGTTGTATACAGATTAAATCACCGATCTTTCAAATGTTCTCATGAGGGTGGTGCGGAAGAAGCAAACAATACCTAAGGCGTGGCGAAGGGCCGGCGGCGTACTAATACCTAAAGAAACGGATGTATCAGACATCAGCCAATTCTGGCCAATATGTCTCCTCAACGTCGAGGGAAAAATCTTTTTCAGCATTGTATCACAAAGGCTATCCACCTATCTGGTAACAAACAAGTACATTGATACATCTGTACAGAAAGCAGGAATTCCAGGTTTTTCGGGCTGCGTGGAGCATACAAGCATGATCTGGCACCAGATCCAAGCAGCTAAGAAGGACAAGAGAGACCTACATGTGATCTTCCTCGATCTGGGCAATGCATTTGGTTCAGTTCCACATGAACTCCTTTGGGAATCTTTTGCCTTTTTCCATGTACCAGAGCTCATCACCACACTGGTCAAGAACTATTTCCAAGACCTGCAGCTGTGCTTCACAACAGCTGAATTCAGTACAACATGGCAGCGCTTGGAAATAGGCATCATGGCAGGCTGCACAGTCTCACCCTTGGCCTTTACAATGGCCATGGAAGTCATCATCAGGGCCTCAAAATGTGTGGTGGGCGGTGAACGAACCAGGGCTGGGATCCGTCTGCCACCCATCAGGGCATACATGGACGATATGACAACAATAAGCACTACTGCAGCATGCACCAAGCGGCTACTTGGAAAGCTGCAGGAGAACACCAAGTGGGCCCGAATGAAAATCAAACCAAGTAAGTCTCGAAGCATCTCCATAGTTAAGGGGGTGCTTAGAGACACAAGGTTCTGCATCGGTGACGACCTAATACCAACAGTGTCTGAGCAGCCAGTAAAACGCCTGGGCAGATGGTACAACGCAAGTCTCAAGGACAAAGAGCAGGTGCAACAACTAAGGCAAGAAATTGTCAACGGCCTGGAGATCATCAATCAGACCCTACTGCCTGGGAAACTGAAGCTCTGGTGCCTACAGTTTGGACTCCTTCCTCGGACAATGTGGCCACTGTCCGTTTATGAAGCTCCAATAACAACTGTGGAGAAGATGGAGCGAACCATAACTTCATACGCGAAGAAATGGTTCGGTGTCCCACGATGTCTAACTAATATCGGCCTCTATGGCAAAGGGGTCCTGGAACTACCTCTCACTAGTCTAACAGAGGAATACATGTGTTCCAAAGTAAGACTCCAGATGACACTGAGGGACTCTAGAGACAAGACCATCAGTGCTGTTGCGCTGCCCCTAGTAACTGGAACAAAGACGTCGTGGGGCAAGTGCAGCAGGGAAGAGGAGGCTTTGGCCTTACGACAAGTAAACCAACTTGGCGAAAGGCCACAACATCAGAGCGGAGGGCATTGGTGGTTGAGGAGGTGTGGCGACAGGAGGAGGCCGCAAGAAGTGCAAAGGCGGTCTCTCTTGCCAAACAGGGGCAATGGATGCAGTGGGAAGGTGTGGAGCGGAGGAAGATCAGCTGGAAAGAACTATGGGAAATGGAATCAAGCAAGATCAGCTTCATCATCAGAGGGACATACGACGTCCTTCCATCACCAAAGAACCTCAATCAGTGGTACGGCGAGGATCCAACTTGTGCCCTCTGCCCAACTCCAGCGACCCTCACACACATCATGGTAGGCTGCAAGACCAGCCTCACGCAAGGGAGATACATGTGGCGGCATAATCAGGTATTAAAAAGCCTGGCAACAGCCCTTGAGAACAGGCTGTGTGCGACCAATTCCTTGCCTCCGAGAGCAAGCAACCCCTCCCACTTAAGGGCGACAACCTTTGTCCGAGAAGGACAGAAAACACCTAAACATTCTTCCACTAGATCAGAAGAAGGAAACCTATGCAGGGCCCGTGACTGAAGGATGCTGGCGGACATCGGCCGACAACTAATCTTTCCACCTGAAATTGCTTCAACCCACCTCAGGCCAGATTTTGTGTTCTGGTCCCTTTCACAGAAGGCTGCTTACATCATAGAGCTCACAGTTCCATGGGAGAACTTTGTTGTGGAGGCCTATGAGCATAAGAAGCTGCGCTACACGGAGCTTGCAGCAGAGGCAACGCAGCGTGGCTGGAACATCAACGTTTATCCAGTTGAAGTGGGATGCAGAGGATTTGTTGCGTCATCTACCATCAGACTGCTGAAGGAGCTTGGAATCCACGGTCAGGCTCTGCGGAAGACCATAAGATCACTGAAAGAAACAGCTGTTGGATTTGGCTCAAGCGGAAAGACCCATGCTGGGCCCCAAATACGTCATGGTGAATCTTTGAGGCAGTTTGACACGGGACACGCGCTGAGGGCTGATCATCCTCCAGCGGGCCGCCCTTGTGGAGGGTGTATAGTGGTAAAAGGCCGAAACACCCAGTGATGCAAGGGTACACTACTGATGATGTGTCCTGTGCCTAACTGTCCTGAAGGTTACCCAGGCCAAGATATACGTATACGTACCCCCCCCCCGACCCCCCCTGATGTTGATCGTCGACCACTCTCAGCAATTAATGAATGTCGCGAAATGTTCCCCACCTACTAGCACAAGGGGCTTCTTAACATCTAGTCCTGTGTTTTTGATTCTCGTGGGTAAACCAAGAACAGGAAAGGTGGATGCTTTTCTCTCAATTACATGAGGAAAGATGTTCTTTTATGTTCCTCATTTTTGTCTGATAGGGCAGTGTCTGATGAAAATGTAGCAGGACACTGCCAGAGGCATTTTGGTGGCCCAAAACAGATCCTTCATGGTTTCATAAATATTGAATGATGTTGAACCACTTGTGATGATTCATAGTTGCAGTAATTTATTGTTGTACAAAGGCATCCATGATATGAAAATATCAATTTGACTATGTGCAGGTTGACCAGACCATTACAGCAGTTTGATGGTCAAAGAAGTCTATGAATGTTTAACTAATATAACAACATAACAATAAAATAATTATGTATAAAAGAAGTGTTATATCTGCAATTTGCAGAAATACGTTTAAAAAACAATATTTTGTTATGAGAAATTGGAAGTCTGTGTAGACAGTAAAGTTATTTGTCATATTAGATATATGTGAGTTCCTTGTGGATTGCATTTTTTCTGAGTATATAATTGATAGAGCCAATAATAGGGCTCAGAGTGTTTATCGTCCTATTTACGGACAATATACTAACCAAGAAGTTATCGGGTTCATTCGTAATATCCCGATATGGAAAGGGATATATATGTAGATATACATATAAAAATATATATATGTATATATATATAATGTGTCCAAAATTGCAATACATAAGTCGGGAGATCAATATAGACCTGCATTGCCTTAGGCAATGGACTCCAATTCTATCAATGATTCAAAAAAGTTAACATTGAAAATAATAATGCTGATGACTTTAGTATCAACATAAGAGTGCAAACATTGCAAATATTACGTTATAATTGCATGTGGATACAGATTACATTATCATATATGTTTATGAATTTACCAAACAAAGCAGACCAAGAAGAGCTGAAACCAAGGTAAAGCTATAAGCATATCCTGTCGGCCTTAAATTGTGTGTGTGTGTGAACATTGATGAAATATGTTGAAGTAGGTAAGAGTCTCTGTGGTGATGAGACAGCACTACTTATTACACACAAAAACCACATTAGGTTTCAGTAAAAGCTGATGGTTCTAGAGAAATGTATTCTAGATGGTTAAAAATTAAATAACACTCAGTGGAACTAGACACTGAAATGTGGAAAATCACTCTGTTAAGGAGGTAGATACATTCACAGGAATGGCACAGGATGAGCCGTTCAAGCAAAGATGCAAGGCCACAGGAGGGTGTAAAATAAATATTAAATTAAATGGAACCAGTCATGGTGTCAGGATTGGACACGGAGTGTTGGGTTCTCTGTGATTGTTGCTTTATTCATACCATCAAATTATATATATCAATTGATATTTTGTGATAAACTTACCTTTCAATGGAAAGGGCATTACTTTTATTCTTTTATAACATGAAATAATTTATCACATAACTTGAGGCCATGTTTGGAGGAAAAAACGTGTTATTTTGCTCATTACTGTGTTGAGCCAGAGTGTCGTATGGAATGTGTCTACGACATAAAAAACACAGAAAGCTTCAAAATCTTCACGTAGTCACTCACGTGACTCCGAAGTAAAATAGTAAGATTAAACGAGAACTTACCATTTCGATGACCACACGTTTGGTTAAGTCATCAATTTTCCCCATTAGCTTATCATTACCTTGTTTAATTTTTTCAGAGATGCTTTTGTCCAGCTCGACATTCCCCTCCCGTATCGCTTTAGAAATGACTTCAGTGACTGAAGTTAATACTGACTTTTCCAGATGTTCCATTTGTTCCCTGTGTTCCTCCATTAAAGTCAATTCTGTAGAAGGATTTCGGGAATCAACTTCTTCTTCTGAACTTCCAGCTGATGTTTGAGTGGATTGAGGAGTCTTTTCTGGTTTTTTCAAGTAGGCTCTTGTAGCGGTCTGGAAGCGGCTTTTCCAGGCTTCTGGCGAGGTTTCTGTTTTTTCATTTAAAACTGCAATTATTCTCTATTATCAGCAGGATTCTGAGAACACACAATTAAAGAGCAGCTCCGGTAATTATTTTCAGAACTCCCCCGTCTTCCAACTCGTATTTTAGCACATTAAAACATTCTTCGGGAGCAGAGCGAAACAGCGACGTCTCTCACCCCACCATTGACGCCACCGGAAGTCTTTAATTTCCTGTTTGATTCCATCCCCAACTCCACTACTACTGTTAGATGGCATGTACATAACACTCACTAGCGTTTTCTGCCCCTTAGTGTTTCGCAGCTCCACCCATATCGATTCCACACCCTCCAAGCTAATGACCTTCCTTTCTATTGCGTTAATCTCCTCTCTAACCAGCAATGCTACTCAACCTCCTTTTTCTCTCTGTCTATCCCTCCTCAATATTGAATATCCCTGGATGTTCAACTCCCAGCCTTGGTCACCCAGGAGCCATGTCTCTGTGATCCCAACTATATCATAATTATTAATAGCTATCTGCACATTCAACTCATACACCGTATTACGAATGCTTCTCGCATTGAGACACAAAGCCTTCAGGCTTGTTTTTACAACGCTCTTGCCCCTTTTGCAATTATGTTGAAAGGTGGCCCTTTTTAATTTTTGCCCTGGATTTGTCTGCCTGCCACTTTTCACCTTGCTACCTATTGCTCCTATCCTCATTTTACACCCCTCTGTCTCTCTGCTCACACATTTAAGAAACCTTCCACTTCTTATTCTCTGTTTATTATTTTTTTATTCTTTCCCCCCTACGTGTTCCGTCTGACTGCTTCTCTTCTCTGCCTCCCCCCAACCAATCTAGTTTAAAGTCTCCCCAGTAGCCTTTGCAAATCTCCCCGCCAGGATATTGGTTCCCCTCGGGTTCAAGTGCAACCCGTCAGGCGGTAATCCTGAGATTGTTACCTTTGCGGTTCTTTTCCTGAACTCTCCTCCTAACTCCCTAAATTCTCCTTTCAGGACCTCTTCTCTTTTTCTACCTATGTCATCGGTACCTATATGTACCATGACCTCTGGCTCCTCTCCCTCCCATTTCAGGATATCTTCGACACGTTCAGTCACATCCCGGACCCTGGCACCAGGGAGGCAAACTACCACCCGTGTCTCCTGACTGCGTCCACAGAATCGCCTATCTGACCCCCTAACTATAGAGTCCCCTATTACTGCTGCCCTCCTCTTCTTTTCCTTACCCTAGGTAGGCAGTGCCCCCCAACAGTACTCAAACAGGAGTACTTATTGGCAAGCTGTACAGCCACTGGGATACTCTCTAGTCCCTGCCTCTGCCCCTTGCCTCTCCGAACCGTGACCCACTTGTCTGCCTCCTGTGGATTTGGGAGACTAGCTCCCTGTAACTCCTCTCTATGGCTTCCTCACTCTCCCTGACCAGACGGAGGTCACCGAGCTGCTGGTCCAGGTACCGAATACGGTCCATTTGGAGCACCATCTTGACGCACCAGGCGCAGATGTGGACGTCTGGGGAGCTATCTGACTGCATGACCTCCCACATCTGACATCCAGAACAGTAAACTGCCCTGGCACTCATCCTCCCGCTTACCTGGATACAATACAATACAATGTACAATACAATACAGTACAAAGCAAGGAATTTTGCTGAAATAAATCAGCAGGGATCTGACTGCCAATCAGCTGCTCCCTCGAGCCCTCTTCCACTAATCAGCGGCTTCCTCAAGCCCACTTGTTTTGAACTGCGAACTGCGAATAGAACGTTACGGATTTAGGTTACTCCCACTGCAACCGCTCCTGGGCCTCTGTGAAAACAAGTCCCGCGAACGAGTTTTTAACAGGTCGGATGTAACTCCTCCCACTGCAACCGCTCCTGGGCCTCTGTCCGTCACTGGAAGGCGTGACAATCACGTCTTGGAGCTATTTCTCACGCCCTCACGCTCATGACCGAGTTCTCACGCTGAGTTCAGTCCCTGCGCCAGTTTGTCCCTTTGCGCCGGCCGCCAGTACTCTGTGCGGTCTGAGGAAGCGCGTCGGTTGACGGCTGCGAGTAAAGTTGCGTCTCTTCTCTTCTCTTTGTTCGAATGTGCAGCTGCCGACAACAACAGGTGAAGCAGTTGCCAAACATCGGGGGGGGGGGGGGGGGGCGACGACCATGAGGCCAAGCATCTAGGACAGGGTTCGGACCAAAGGTTCGTACTACGGGCACACGTCCCGTAACCCGAAAAAACGCGTATTTTTTTTCAATTCGTTTTCGCGGGTTCCCGACCTGGAACAGAAGCCACGACCACCCCCTCCCCTCAACACTAGCGGGCTGCAGCAACAGCAACGCTCTCACTGCAAGTTGTCTCAATTAAACTTATCTCTCTTCCATCTCTCCCCCCCCCCTTCTTCTCCCTCTCAATACCTTCCCCGCCCACCACTCATTCTGTTGCAGGCGAGCCGACCTGGGAACTGCGGCCAGTCCCTGGGACGCGAGCTGACCTGGGAACGGCAGCCAGTCCCTGGGCACGCAGAATGCCAACCATCAGTATGGACAAATTGGGCCAGCTATGTACATGTTGTATAATGCAGATCTGAATGGGCTTAGAATTACCATTTAAGCAAAATTGCCCTCACTTTCCCCATTTTGATTCTTGAGATCCCTTTGCTCTGTTAACAGCGTTAAAGTACTTATGAGGTAGAGTCAGGAAAGGGACCATGTTATTTTTTTTAGTTTGCTTTAATTTGTTAGTTCATTTTTTGTTGACTGCCATAATTTCTGAATTAGTCTTAAAGTAACTTAACTGTTATAAAGCAGTAATAAGTGATTTTTGTCCAAACAATTGGAACTTGCATAATATGTTTAAATTATTAACAAGGCTGCCAACTCCCACGCATTGAGCGTGAGACTCATGCATTTCACAAAATTCTCATGCTCTCACGCTGATCACAGAATAATATAATGAGAATAGCACCTGTTTTGCTTAACAAATAGTGTAGGAAGGAATTGCAGATGCTGGTTTAAACTGAAGATAGACACTAAAAACCACAAAAACTCAGCAGGACAGGCAGCATATGTGGAGAGAAAGAATAGGTGATGTTTTGAGTCGAGACCTTCAGCCTGAAGTGGTTGAAAACCAGCCATAAAACACAATGACTGGACATGTGTGTTATCCAACTAAGGGCAGAAATCAGAATCATGTGTTCATCTTTATTCACGTGACACCATAATAAATATATGACAGACAAAATAATTTAATGGGGTGGCACGGTGGTGCAGCGGTTGAGTTGCTGCCTTACTACCACATGGGTTTCCTCCGGTTTCTCCCATATCCGAAAGAAGTGCATGTTTGTAGGTTAATTGGCTTCCGTAAGTTGTCCCTGGCGTGATGGATGGAAATGGTGTATGATAGATTGCTGGTCGGTGTGGACCTGGTGGACGGAAGGGCCTGTTTCCATATACATATTTACATATATATCTTAATTTCATTGAACCATATATGATTGAATATGCGGCATTATTTTCGTCTTGTTTCTATATTCAAAGGGTAAGGTTGAAACCGTCTGAAGAAACATTTCGGCCCGAAACGTTGCCTATTTCCTTCGCTCCATAGATGCTGCCGCACCCGCTGAGTTTCTCCAGCAATTTTGTCTACCTTCGATTCTCCAACATCTGCAGTTCCTTCTTGAACAAGTTTGATTGATTTATTTGTGCAGAACAGTGATGGAAATCTGACTTTTGCTTTGTTTCTCTGAGTTTTTCTCTCTATATATGCATAACAGCATGAACATAATCTGATTTCCATACATGAATATAGAAACATAGAAAATAGGTGCAGGAGTAGACCATTCGGCCCTTCGAGCCTGCACCGCAATTCAATATGATCATGGCTGATCATCCAACTCAGTATCCTGTACCTGCCTTCTCTCCATACCCCCTGATCCCTTTAGCCACAAGGGCCACATCTAACTCCCTCTAAAATATAGCCAATTAACTGGCCTCAACTACCTTCTGTGGCAGAGAATTCCAGAGATTCACCACTCACTGTGTGAACAATGTTTTCCTCACCTCGGTCCTAAAGGAATCCCCCCTTATCCTTAGACTGTGACCCCTTGTTCTGGACCTCCCCAACATCGGGAACAATCTTCCTGCATCTAGCCTATCCAACCCCTTAAGAATTTTGTAAGTTTCTATAAGATCCCCCCACCGTCTTCTAAACTCAAGCGAGTACAAGCCAAGTCTATCCAGTCTTTCCTCATATGAAAGTCGTGACATCCCAGGAATCAGTCGCTACTCTCCCTCGCAATTTCTCACTCTCAACTCTCACCCAATGTTCGTAGCCCTGCAAATGCAGTTTCCTACCATTTCAAGCAGGGTGCAAGGCCACCAAAATCAAGTGCAGTTTCTTACCACTTCAAGCAGGGTGCAAGGCCACCAAATTCCATTGCAGTTTCATACCACTTCAAGCAAGATGCAAGGTCACCAAATTCTGGCGCAATTTCCTACTACTTCAAGTAGCGTGCGAGGCCACCGAATTTAAGTGCCGTTTCCGACCACTTCAAGCAGGGTGCAGGGCCACCAAACCCAAGTGCAGTTCCATGCCACTTCAAGCAGGGTGCAAGGCCACCAAATACTATTGTTGTTTAATGCCATTTCAAGCAGGTTGCAAGGCCACCAAATTCAAGTGCATTTCATACTGCTTCAAGCAGGCTGCAAGACAACCAAATTGAAGTGCAGTTTCATACCATTTCAAGCAGGGTGCAAGGCCACCACATTGAAGAGCAGTTTCATACCATTTCATGCAGGGTGCAAGGCCACCAAATTAAAATGCAGTTTCATACTATTTCATGCAAGGTGCAACGCCACCACATTCAAATGCTGTTTCATACCATTTCAAGCAGGGTGAAACCACCATAAAACCACACAAAACACCACATAACCACACAAAACACCACACTCACAGTTCAGTAGACATTCAGTGTGTTCAGTTGATTTACAGCTCTGTCTGAGTCGTGACCTCTCCCTCCCCCATCTTGCAAAGACCGAGCCAAACCCACACTTCCGGGTTTTATTATCCCTCCCCTTCCCACCGGAAGGAGCATGACTTTCATGGTGTGATTGACAGGAGAGAGAGTCTCAACATTTTTTTAAACACTAATAACACTTTTATTTTTCATTGATGGGAAGAATCCTCTGCACATCATGAGCGGAGAGGGACCGGATAAGATGACCAAAAATCACAGCCGTAAGTGGCAGTGTTTTATCTAAGCTCACTATAAAGTGCAAACAGGAAGTTAAACAGTTACTACCACCAACAACCGTTTGCAGTGCAGCATTTCAAAGCAGTCATCACCACCAACAACCATTTGCAGTGCGGCATTTCAAAGCAGTCACAACCACCAACAACCGTTTGCAGTGCAGTATTTCAAAGCATCCACATTTTCATTTTCAAACCACATTAAGAGTACTCACAGTTGAGTAGACATGTCTTCAATGTTATTCACAGATCAGAGAAAAGTGACCCTCTCGCTTCCTCCATCTTACAGAGACTGTGAGGCACAACACTTCTGGGTTTTATAGTCCCTCTCCCTCCCACCAGCAGGGGCAGCAGAGAGAATGTCAACATTTTTTAAACATTAATACCTCTTGTATTTTTCATCAATGGGAAAAATCCTCTTGTCCTGCGCAGCGGAAGTGGGCTCTGAGTAAGATGGCCAAAAATCACAGCCGTAAGTGGCAGAGCTTTTTCAAAAATTATCAAACAGAAAAACAGGAAGTGGTCAAGATATTACTTTTGGTAATATAGATATGAAGATAAGGTGATGGATTGTCCCGGTACACCAGATGACTGGAAGAGTGTGGCGCATGGCTTTGACAAAAGATGGAACTTTAAGCATACATGTGGGGCAGTGGATGGCAAGCATGTCTCCATCCGGTGTCCACCCAAGGGAGGGTCAAAATACTTCAATTACAAGAAGTTTAATTCATTCGTACTGTTAGATGTGGTGGATTCAAACTACTACTATCAAACTACTACTACAACTAGTATCGCAGATGGTAGGATCTGGAGAGAAACATCCCTTGGGCAGGAACTGGAAGAAGGAACAGAGGCATGCCTGATCCAAAACCTCTGCCAGGAGAAGACAACCTTGTGTAGAAGACATGCCCTACACAATGGTTGGTGATGATGGTTTTGCACTTAGGCCGTGGATGATGAAGCCATAACCACGCAGACATTTGGCAAGGGAGCAGAGGATATTTAAATACAGGCTGTTCAGGGTTTGGAGGGTTGTTGAAAATGCTTTTGGCATCCTCTCCAGCAGATTTCGATGCTTGCTGACTACTATGGAGCAGGAGCCCAAGAATGTGGAGACTATTGTGTACACAGCAGGTGTCCTCCACAACCTGATCCGTATCAGAGGTGCAGCAGCATCAACAACAGCCATGTAGGAGGGTGATTTGGTGGACAACCATACAGGAAACATAACACCAGGTGCATGGATGACTGGAGAACATGCTGCACCTATGGTGTCGCCGCAGCGATTGCCAGGTAACACCAGGAGAAAGAGTGCCAAAGAGCAGAGAGACCATCTCTTTTTTTTTTTTTGATGAATATTTTTTATTATAGAAACATATGTATGAAAATTGCAATATTTTACATAAACGAAAATACATCATTAAATACTTTCATAATATTAATAATATTAATATTATTACTAATATTGAGATTTAGGACTATATGCTTCTATACGCTTTTTTAATTATTTTTTATAAAGTAAGAAAAGATAGAGATAAATAATGAAAAAAATATGAAAACGAATGGAGTATTAATCGTTATTCCGTCATTGGAGATATAGGCATGATTTATTATATTTCTTTCTTCATCCATTCTAATATTCAGGCCTCAGTCAAGCCCTCGTACAGATCCATTATGACTCTGTAAATATTCAATATATGGAGACCATATCCCTCTGAAGAGATCTAACCTGTCCATTAAGACAAGCCTCAATCTCTCCAGATGAAGAGTCTCCGACATTTCTGTATTCCACATTTTGATTGTATGGGATGTAGGGCCTTTCCAATATTTTAATATTAATTTTTTTTCCAATTATTAACCCATAATCAATAAAAATTCTCTGGTTTGTTGTTACTATTTGTTCTGTTTCCAATATTCCTAGTATTATTAGCTTTGAATCGGGTGTCAAAGATATATTAACAACTTCCGAAATTATCCTAAATATTTCAATCCAGAATTTGTAATTTTTATACAATTTGTAAATGAGTGTGCCAGATTTGCTTCTAAATGTTGACATTTGTCACATATAGGCGATACTTTTGGGAACATATTATGTAATTTGGTTTTTGAATAATATAATCTATGTAATATTTTAAACTGTATAAGAGAGTGTTTAGCATTTAGCGAACAATGATGTATATGTTGTAAACTATCATCCCATATTTCTGAGAGAGACCATCTCTTACTACAACTAAAGACAATTAAAATCCTGCAGATTTTGTTTAATTCCAGGTGAAGGGATCTTATGGAATGTCTCTTAATCTTTAAGTTAAAATGTTTAAATTCAGTGTACTTGTTTCAGTTACATTTAACGAGATTTATAAACACTTTGTTTTACAGTCAGTTTGCTGTTTTTTTTTTATTTACAGATTTACCGAGAGATACAATAAATATTTCTTTAACTGCAGAGCTTGTGTCTGTTTTCACTCATAAAAATAATTGTGAGAAGTTAAACTGGGAATACATTGCATTCCTTCCTTGAGTTGGTGCGTGTTTCAATTATCTAAATATGATAAATTAAATATGAGATTTAAGTGATGACATGTTGGACTAGTATAAAAAGAATGGATTTCAGACATCAATTCTAGTTTGAAAAAACAAGAATGTCCTTCATTGTGCATTAAAGGTAACGAATTGTGATAAGCAAATATATATTTTTTCATTTACGCAAAATTTTAATTAACCTTAACAATGTGAGAACTTCAAACAAAAACCAAAGTGTAAACTATTAACTTTAACAAACATACACATGACATCTACATCAAAGAGAACGTCAATTATGCCCCAGGTCCATGCTGTAACCCCTCTTGCTGCAGATGCTGGTGTGTCTCTTGGAGGAAGACTGTAATCAACATAATCTGAAGCTAATAAAGATAACATTTATCCAGCAGGATGGAGGTCTGTGTAAGGGATGTCATTGACTGTCTCTGAAAACAAAAGGATGGATTTAAATGTAAAAACAATACAGACCCGCAACAGCTGCAAAACTAAACTGGTGAAATGTTTTATGTCTTTGCGGTCAGATCATGGAAGATGTTTGAAACACATAAATATTACGAATGGAAGGAGGATGAATGTGCTGAGAGAATGGAGCAGCTGGGCTTGTACCCTCTGGAGTTTAGAAGGATGAGAGGGGATCCTATTGAAACATTTGAGATTGCTAAAGGTTTGGACACGCTAGAGGCAGGAAACATGTTCCCGATGTTGGTGACTAAAATTAGAGCACATGGTATCTGGTGACTAAAATTAGAGCACATGGTATCTGGTGACTGAAATTAGAGCACATGGTATTTGGGGTAGGGTGTTGACATGGATAGAAAATTGGTTGGCAGACCGGAAGCTAAGAGTAGGAGTGAACAGGTCCTTTACAGTGGCGAGTGGAGTGCCGCAAGACTCTGTGTGGGGGCGCAACTATTTACCATATATATTAATGATTTGGAAGAGGGAATTAGGAGCAACACTAGCACGTTTGCGGATGACACAAAGCTGGGTGGCAGTGTGAACTGTGAAGAGGATGTTAGGAGGTTGCAGGGTGACCTGGACAGGTTGAGTGAGTGGGCAGATGCGTGCCAGATGCAGTATAATATAGATAAATGTGAGGTTATCCATTTTGGCGGCAAAAACAAGGGGCAGATTATTATCTCAATGGGGTTAGGTTAGGTAAGGGGGAGGTGCAGCGAGACCTGGGCTTCCTTGTACACCAGTCACTGAAGGTTGGCTTGCAGGTACAGCAGGCAGTGAATAAAGCTAATGGAATGTTAGTCTTTATACAAGAAGATTTCAGTATAGGAGTGTTATAACTCCCGAATTCAGGTACTTCAGAGCCGCGTAACATAGTCAAAAACCAGGCTCAAGTTCAAGAAAATAGTATTTTATTTTGTTGAAACCCAAACCTGATTCAAACCACCCAGTCAAGGACAAGAATAAATGTTAAAGAAGGAACTGCAGATGCTGGAGAATCGAGGGTTACACAAAAAGCTGGAGAAACTCAGCGGGTGCAGCAGCATCTAAGGAGCGAAGGAGATAGGCGACGTTTTGGGTGGAGACCCTTCTTCAGACTGGTCAGGGATCAGGGAAACGAGAGATATAGACGGTGATGTGGAGAGATAAAGCACAGAGGGGGAGCAGTTAGAGAGGAGGTTGTGAAACTGTCTCCGTAGGGAGGAGGAGAACTTCTTCAAAGTAGGCATACCTTGAGGAGATATCGCGGTGGAGTAGACAAAGTATTAAAGAAGGAACTGCAGATGCTGGAGAATCGAGGGTTACACAAAAAGCTGGAGAAACGCAGCGGGTGCATCAATTCTGTTAACACTTGCTGTCTCCTCCCCTTCCCACCTCTCCCTCAGCCCTCGGGCCCTGGCATTCCCTCTATCTCTATCTCCCTCCCCCACCCTAGTCGCACTAGCTTCTCATTTTCACACCAAAAAACATCTTACAATGGCTTGTTCCCTTTATCATCGATACTTTTTTGCATATCTTTCATTCATTGTTCTTTATCTCTCCACATCACCGTCTATATCTCTCGTTTCCCTGATCCCTGACCAGTCTGAAGAAGGGTCTCAACCCGAAACGTCGCCTATCTCCTTTGCTCCTTAGATGCTGCTGCACCCGTTGAGTTTCTCCAGCTTTTTGTGTAACCCAAGGACAAGAATAAACTGATGAACAAAGATTACAGTGCTCCAGCCAGCCTCGCAATGGACTGTTGAACTAGATTCTCTAACCTGCCTAAATGGAAATAACCCCTAAACAAAATACACGAAAACCCTCAGGTCAGCCCTTATCCCAATTCAATATTAATTGACAAATGTAGGTAATGATACACAAAGTTCTATGCCATGTGGCCAGACCTCCTGCAGTTCAAACCACAGTCTGTTCATGAGTCAGGGTCGACGAAGAGAGAGCGGGAGTTCTGGGAGACTCCTGGTATTTAAGCTTTCGATGAGTCACCCGTCACCTGACGCAGCTTGGCCAATCGGGTACAGGAGCCCTTAACCCCTTGATTCCTGACTGCCAGCCACGGGGCCTGCACTCAGGAGAGAAACAAAAGAGTTAAGTACATAGCATTCACCAGAGGAGGGGGGAAGTACCCAACACCCCCACCCAAAGATACTGAATAAGCTTCGGAAGAAACTATTCAGTACTAAAACACTACTGGCTTGACAAGGCGTCAGCCAAGATATTCACTTGTCCCTGATGTGCCTGAACTCCAGGTTGTATGCCTGCAGCTGCCAACTCCAGCTCATCAACCGCCTGTTCTTATTCTTCATGTTATGCAAAAAAAAAAAAAATAGGGTTATGATCCGTGAACACGACGACAGGGACACTCGAGGAGCCCACAAAAACCTCGAAATGACTCAGAGACATTAATACAGCAAAGGTCTCTTTCTCAATGGTGGAGTACCACCTCTGATGGGGATTAATCTTCGTAGAGAAGTACGAAATTGGATGCCCACCCCCATCTGAATCATCCTGAATAAGAACCCCACCAACCCCACGATAACTAGCATCCACTGCCAGCTTAAATGGACACTCAAAATCAGGTGCCACAAGCACAGGTGCGCGCACCAGAAGACCTTTAGTATGATCAAAGGCGTGTTGACAGGCAGCGGACCACACAAAAGCTACCTTCAGACTCAGCAAATCCGTCAAAGGAGCAGCCACTGCAGAGAAGTTTGGACAGAACCCACTATAGTACCCAACCATAGCCAGATACCTACGGAGTACAGTCCTAGATGTTGGAACAGGAAATGCGACAATATGTTGCACCTTGTCCTCGAGAGCGCGAACCTGACTCTGGCTCACCATCTTACTCAGATACGTCACCGTGGCCTGGCCAAACTCACACTTCCCCAGATTGATCGTTAGGTTTGCCTCCGCTAGTCGACAAAATACTTCCTTCAGATGACCGATGTACTCGATCCAAGACCTGGAGCACACAACTAAAGCATCAAGGTATGCTTTACAGGAGGACAAACCAGACAATACCTTGTTCACTAGCCGTTGGAAGGTTGCCGACGCATTGCGCATCCCAAATGCCATTACCGTGTACTGTAGAAAGTTATCAGATGTAACGAACGCTGAGATCTCTCTCGCCTGTCTAGTCAAAGGAACTTGCCAATACCCTTTTAGCAAGTCCAACTTGGACACAAAAGATGCACTACCCACATGATCAACACAATCCTCCATCCGTGGAAGAGGATAGCAATCTGGCTTCGTTACACCATTCACCTTCCGAAAGTCCGTGCAAAACCTGTCCTCCCCATTAGTCTTCGTAGCCAGTAGACACAGAGAACTCCACGGACTACAACTAGGTTCAGCAATTGCACGCTGCAGCATATAGTCAACCTGACCTCTTAGATGTTGACGCCTGTCAGGGTTGACCCGATACGGATGCTGTTTAATTGGCGCAGCACCGGCCACGTCACTGTCATGCTGCAGCACAGACGTTTGAGAAGGCACATCCGAGAACAGTGACCCATTTGACCCCACCAAAGCAAGCAGATCATCCTGCTGACTTCCAGACAAATGAGACTACCGCAAGGGAAGCGACTCCAAAGCTTCAGAGTTGCACAGGTTTCCCTGCGTCACTGCCACCGACAACCGTGCCTCACCCACATCACCACCCATGTCAGGGGGCAGCATTGCTACAGCCAAAACCGGCTTAGACAAAACCGAAGGACACAGCTCCTCCCCATCAACCTTTATATGCTCCTGCTCATGGTACTGCTTCAGCATGTTGATATGACAGAGCTGAATCTTGCGCCTCCGATCAGGGGTACCAATAACGTAATCCCTCGCATCAACCTTCTTAACCACCTGATAGGGAGCACTATACCGAGCCTGCAGACTGGAACCAGGAACAGGCAACAACATCAGGACTTTGTCACGTGGAGAAAAATTCCTACTAGAAGCCTTCCTGTCGAAACAGCCCTTCATCCTAGACTGAGCAGAAGCAAGATTACTCATTGCCAGTTCGCATGCCCTCCGCAGTCTAGACCTAAAAGTACAGACGTGGTCTAAAATACTACGTTTTGAATTCTCCTGCAACCATTTCTCCTTCAGGACCCTCAACGATCCACGAACAGCATGCGCGAACACCAGGTCAGCAGGACTGAACCCTAATGACTCCTGCACGACATCACGCACCGCAAACATAACGAGATGAACCCGTCATCCCAGTCTTTCTCAAGCAGTAAGTAGTACAGGCAATAAGTCCTCAACATGGATTTCAAAGTCTGGTGAAACCGCTCGAGAGCTCCCTGGCTCTCTGGATGATACGCACTGGAGTAACAATGCTCAATATCCAACAACGTCATTACCTGACCAAAAACCTTTGACATGAAGTTGGAACCTTGGTCGCTTTGCGCAACCTTGGGCAAACCGAACAACAAAAAAAACTTAGTGAGAGACTTCACAATGGCAGGGGCAGTAATGTTACGCAAAGGGACCACCTCCGGAAAGCGGGTAGACGCACACATAATTGTCAATAAAAAAATTGTTGCCCACCCTTGTCCGAGGTAGAGGACCCACACAATCAATTAGAATCCGTTCAAATGGCTCCCCGACCACAGGGATTGGATATAAAGGCGCAAGAATAATCGATTGGTTCGGCTCTCCTGCCACCTGACAAATGTGACAACACCTGCAGTGCTGCTTCACGTCCTTTTTCAACCCTGGCCAAAAATAAATTCCGGAAGATACGGTCATACGTCTTATTGACCCCCAAATGTCCACCCAGAGGTCCATCATGAGCCAAACAGAGTATCTCGTCCCTATACCGACGAGATATCACAATCTGATCAACCATGCTCCAATCATCATGCCTCGACATATCCAAGGGAGACTACTTTCGCATCAGTAAGCCATTCCTCAGAAAATACCCCTTTGCTGTGGAATCCATATCCCCCTCAGGCACCGCACAGTCGAACAGATCCGATAAACCTGGATCACTCTTTAGCTCCTCAACCAGCCGGTCACGTGACCGCGAAACGGGCGCATTTTCAGACAAGACCCTTTCTTGAGATGTAGAAACACGCTTCACAACACAGGATCCATCATCCTGATCACTAAAAATGCTCTCACTCAGGTCCACTACATCTTCAAACTTTGCCTGGCTCTTAACCATAACCCCTGTTGACCGTCGGATGCTGCATAGCCAATATATCAGTACTCTGCACCATCGGAACAACCGTCACCTCAGGAGTAATTAAAATTCTACCTGCTGCCAAGTGATTCCCCAAAATCACAGAAACTCCCGCAACGGGAAAACACGGCCGGAACCCAACAATTACCCGGCCTGAAACCAAGTCAGTCTCGAGACTCACGGTATGCAAAGGCACTACCATGTCCTCCAACCCGAATCCTACCACAGGGACACTGGACCCAACCGATGACTCCCCAGAAAACGGCGGTACACTATCCAATATAAAGGACTGAGTAGCACCAGTATCACACAAGATGGGTACTGGAACTTTATGACCCCCATTCTCTAGGGAAACAAAACCTTTCGTGATGAACGCATAATAATTCCTACACTCATCAGATGCAGTCATCCCAGGAACCACAGGTGCTCTTTGTGTACCCACCAACGCCACAGGCTTTGCATTTTTCCTTTGCAAGACAGGACACAACTTTAAGATGTGCCCGTTCCCTTTACAATAGTAGCACACAGGCCCTTCCTTAGTCCTGAAATCTCCGTCAACCTTATCAGCTCGGACCTCCCCCGTATTAATGAGCTGACACTTGCAGGCATAGAAACAGCTTTGGTACTGCCACCGGCGACACCACCAATATTAAACGGCCGTGCACCAAAACTATAGGATCGCCCAACAAACTCTGTTTTATGAGTCAATACATACTCATCTGCTAACACCGCGGCCTTAGACACCTCCCGTTCCCTAGAAGAAACTCGGGAGGCATTGAATTCCTTCTCCTGCCGCTCAAGGCGTTCCATTTCAAGCATGATCTCTTTCTCTCTTAAGGCCCTCTCCTCCTTTTTCATTTCAAGCTACGATTGGAGCATGAGCTCTTTCTCTCTCATTTCAAGCTCTTTCTCTCTTAAGGCCCTCTCCTACTCTTTCATTCTAACTCCTTCAATTGAATGGGGTCCCCCATTTCTTGACTAGGTTTTGTAGAAGATATAGCACTGTCTGCACCAGCAGGCAATACCCCACTCCTCACCAACGCAGCAATACCCCACTCCTCACCAAGTCCCACTTTATAGGCTCTTCCTTCAAATGCTTATCAATAGGCACCTTATAGGTCTCTGCCAGCATACACAAATACTCCTTGGTACATTTATCAAACAACTCCCGACTAGGAGCCTCAGTAAATTCCTGCACTTTAAACTCCATATCAAATGTAAGACCAAACCACCAGCCAAACCCTGGGCACCAATGTCACCACAAACGGACGAGAGAAAAAAATCTCCTCACAACACAGAATTCGTCAGTCACCTCACAACACAGACTTCCTCGGACACCAGAAGCCTAGCAAAAAAAAAACCCAAAACTGTCTAGGGTCCTCAAAGCTTAGGACGAGCCCCCATTTTGTTACGACTCCCGAATGCAGGTATTTCAGAGCCGCGTAACATCGTCAAAAACCAGGCTCAAGTTCAAGAAAATAGCATTTTATTTTGTTAAAACCCAAACCTGATTCAAACAACCCAGTCAAGGACAAGAATAAACTAATAAACAAAGATAACAGTGCTCCAGCCAGCCTCGCAATGGGCTGTCGAACTAGAGTCTCTAACCTGCCTAAATGGAAATAACCCTTAAACAAAATACACGAACACCCTCAGGTCAGCCCTTATCCATCCCAATTCAATATTAATTGACAAATGTAGGTAATAATACGCAAAGCTCTATGCCATGTGGCCAGACCTCCTGCAGTTCAAACCACAGTCTGTTCATGAGTCAGTGTCGACGAAGAGAGAGAGCGTTCTGGGAGACTCCTGGTATTTAAGCGTTCGATGAGTCACCCGTCACATGACGCAGCTTGGCCAATCGGGTACAGGAGCCCATAACCCCTTGATTCCTGACTCCCAGCCACGGGGCCTGCACTCAGGAGAGAAACAAAAGAGTTAAGTACATAGCATTCACCAGAGGGGGGAGAAGTACCTAACAAGGAGTAAAGAGGTTATCTGCAGTTGTATAGCCTCTTTCTTCAAATGCTTATCAATAGGCATTTGTGAGACCACATCTGGAGTATTGTGTACAATGTGAGACCACATCTGGAGTATTGTGTACAGTTTTGGTCTCCTATATTGAGTAAGGACATACTTGTGATTGAGGCATTGCAGCGTAGGTTCACGAGATTGCTCTGAGTGATTGAATTAACGACAATGTCCTTCATAAAGACTGGTGGGTCATGCACAGGGCATTCTTCAATGAAAAATGTCTCGCAGGCTTCAAAAACTAAAATGGAAAATACAAAATAAGAAGAAATCAGGGTGTTGTTGTTATTGATTAATGTTAAAAGAAAAAATAGTTAATGAGCTAAATGGATTATGTGCACTTGAATTGGATTGTTCCACCATTGCCTTGGCTACCAATGCACCGTGCCATCACTACAATGCTCCCAATGAAATATGGTTGCTCTGAAGAAATAAATTGGTTACTTTGGATATACAAAGGTAATCGTCATCACGGAGCTCCCTTTCTTCCGTGGGAATTATCCTCTCATTTCTTAGAAAGAAAGCCAAAAATAACCTAATTATATGTTTCAAGTCAGATAAGTGGTTAAACTGTAAAATATGGTAGTAATATAACATGCAACATATTCTATGTATTGAGCTTACTTGACCAGGTAGTCGGAAGGTCATTATCTCATCTCATTTATTTACTGTAATGTACAGGAGTCACTCATTTTGAGTTTCACTTTTACAAACAGAATTACCTGTTGCTCGTTAGATTCTTTTAACCAACACTGTATCTTACTTCATTTCCTCAGTGGCTCCTCACAAATCTTTTATGACTTGTAATGAGACAATTTGGTGCAAACTGAATCATAAGGACACAAAGAAATTGTTTCCACTTCTTGATTATTTCTACCAGGAGCGCCATACGATAGTAGCCTCACCAACAGTCTGTATGTCTTTTCATCTTTTGTCGTTATTTTTAGTGAGTTTTAAAAGTATGTGTTAATGTTCCCTGGTTTTTTTTAGGTGGGGGTGGGGAAGGAGGTGCGGGAAAACATGTTTTTAATCTCCTACCTTGCCGGAGATGCAATTGTTTTCCGGATCATATCTCCAGTCACTCTGCGGCCTAACACCACGGGGCGAAGCACTTGCCATCGGAGCTGATCCTTTGCCGGGGATCGACGCTCCAAATGCAGCCTGCAGATTTCACCATCGAAGAGCTCACAGTCTCGGGTAGAGACTGATGTCGGGAAGGTACAGTCGCAGAAGGTTTCGACCAGCCCCCCCGCCGGGGTCAGATCACCCAGCGCGGGGGAGCTGAGATTCCCCCCCGAATGCAGGAGCTTGATCGCCCCGATGCGGAGGGCCCGACCACTGGCTACGGGAACCAAGATCGCCCCATCAACGGAAGGCTCGTGGCCCCCGAAGGCGGGAGAACAAAGAAGGGAAGAGATTAAACATTTTTCGCCTTCCGTCACAGTGAGGAATGTGGAGGAGTCACTGTGATGGATGTTTATGTTAAAATGTATTTTCTGTGTTCTGTTGCTTTTTATTACTTTCTTCCATCGTATTATTAACTGGCATACTCAACTAAATTACTAATAAAAGCAGTCACTGCCTAGTGTGCAATATTTCAGTGATCTCTCACCTTTCATACTCTACTCTAAAGGGAAGTTTCATATTGTCAGCAAATGTAGGAAAATGTGGGAACAATTGACCCTCTCTCAACAATAAAAATATATTTGTGAATGTTAGTGTAGGATCCACTGAATCCCAGGACAGAAAGCAAAGAACAACCGATACTTAGCTGAGCCAGACACCATGTGTCACGTTTATTCCAGAAGCCCCTTTTACATACATTCTCAACAATCATAACTAGTGTGTACATAAGGCCAATTACTGCCTCTGACCTTTTAGTCGTTATTGAGCTCTTGTGGCTGGACCATTTCGTGAGACTGCTGGCGAGTCGCCAGCGGTGATAGGCTGCATGCAGAACCAATGTGTGCGTGAAGGTGCCACATTAGCTCCTGACTCCAACAGCAGTGATGAAGATTTTTCTAAAAAGCAGTCATTTTGATTTGGTAGAAAATTAAATGCTAATGTAGAGCCAGTCTGTTAATTCATAAAATCGTATTCTCACGTCCTTTATCCTGGGAAAAATTCTGTTCTTACGTTTATGACAGGCTTTCTTTCGGTATTCTTGCATTTTCATTCCTAAAAGGAGGCCTAAAGATTCTGACTCCTAAGGGAAAAAAAGTGCCACATCAGTGCTGCTTTGGAAAAATACAGACTGTATCTCAATAGTTTTTCTGGATATAATACTAATGTATTGAAAATACTAATGTATTTTTGAAAAATGGCAGCAGCATATCACAAAAGTGAAAATTAGGAAAAGCAAATTTGTACTTCATAAATAACACATTGGGAAAAATGTATTAAATTTAACAAGTGTCCCACCACTCCAAATATAAGTATAAAATCTCTCTTACAACAGATTCCATAGGCTAATGGCCAAATTGATTCGAATCAACTATATTTGAAAAACTGTATTTAATATTTCAAACGAATTTAAATTACATTTTGGATTATTTGTCAGATGTTTAGGTGTCCAATCCTCATCTGAATCGCTAGATTTGCATACTTGGGTTTGATGCATTCTGCTCCAATTTGTCTTGAATTCTGGCTTTGGTACATTCAATCCTGTGAAAAATAAAACATGCTCATCTTCTGTTATGGCCAACTGTAATGCTATATTTAAGAGTGAGTTGGATGTGGCCCTTGTGGCTAAGGGGATCAGAGGATATGGAGAGAAGGCAGGTACGGGATACTGAGTTGGATGATCAGCCATGATCATATTGAATGGCGGTGCAGGCTCGAAGGGCTGAATGGCCTACTCCTGCACCTAATTTCTATGTTTCTATGTTTCTAACTTCATTAAACTTACCCGTGCAAAATATCTGTGGATAAATCACTTTGCAATGTTTTCATTATAACTATTTCCTTCAGAGTATTCATGCTATTATTCAATTGATCATGTCTACTTGACGACAACACCAAACATCCTTAAAATTATTTTTCAGATTTAAAGAAAAATCGACCAGCATGAAGAATATGATGGATGAGTATGTGTATATTTCCAGGTCAGAAATTGCAATGACCAATCTTTCAGTTTCACTCATCTGTGTGGTAAGTGAAATAGATCAGAATCCTTCTTTCCATTCCTCCAGGTTTAATGTAATAGACAATAGACAATAGGTACAGGAGTAGACCATACGGCCCTTCAAGCCTGCACCACCATTCAATATGATCAAGGCTGATCATCCACAATCAGTACCCCGTTCCTGCCTCCTCCCCATATCCCCTGATCCCGCTATCTTCAAGAGCCCTATCTAGCTCTTTCTTGCAAGTTTCCAGAGAAGCGGCTTCCTCCATCCTCTGAGCCCGAGAATTCCACAGACTCACAATTCTCTGTGTGAAAAAGTATTTCCTCATCTCTGTTCTAAATGGCTTATTCCTTATTCTTAAAGTGTGGTCCCTGGGTCTGGACTCCCCCAACATCGGGAACATGTTTCCTACCTCTAGCGTGTCCAAACCCTTAATAATTTTATGTTTCAATAAGATCTCCTCTCATCCTTCTAAATTCCAGTGTATACAGGCCCTGCGCTCCATTCTCTCAGCAAATGACAGTCCCACCAGCCTGGGAATTAACCTTGTGAACCTAGGCTGCACTCTCTCAATAGCAAGAATGTCCTTCCTCAAATTTGAAGACCTAAACTACACACAATGCTCCAGGTGTGGTATCACTCGGGCCCTGTACAACTGCAGAAGGTACTCTTTATTCGTCGTGTTATGAAGGCCAACATACCATGCGCTTTCTTCATGCTTACTCTCATTGAATGATGAACAAGGGCCCTCAGATCCTCTTTCCCCAATTTGACACCATTGACATAATCATGGCCCATTCTTGCTGCCTGTACTGACAGTGACACTTTGTACCATGGATTGAATAATGAAAACCAGGGCAATCCTCCTCATCATCAATGGGAACATTGACCTTTGTCCAATTTCTGACTTCAGGCCTGTGACTAGTTGCAACATTAAAAAGTATGTATGGGCCCCAATGTCTATGGGTTTGTGATATCCATGGTCACCATCTTCTGAATGACATCAAGGTTTGGTGTTGGTTGGAATTTTTGAATGCTGGGAAGGAACCTCACCAGGAGGAAATAGTAATTAGAAGCAAAACTGTACATATCCTGCTGCCTATAATCTGGGACTAATCCACCCTAGGAAGCGCCGTCCAGTTGGGTATGGCTGCCCTGCCTTCAGCTATCCGTTCTTTCACTTTACATTTTTTTTAGTATGCTAAAAAGTGTTGTTTGGAGGTCTCTTCCTTTTATGTGTAGGGGGTGGAGGGGGGGTTGGAAAGGGGAAACTGTATTTCTCAGTCCCTACCTGGTCGGAGAGGCAGGCTTTCCTCTGAGCAGCATCTTGAACCGCCCTCGCAGCCTACCATTGGGGTCTGGAGCGGCGTTTCCTGACGGGACCGGCCAGAACCTCGCCTTCGGCGACGGCACAGCACTGGAGCGCTATCGTGGAGCGGGCGATGACTTGCCCGGGTCACTGCGCAGGAGCTCCGGAATGCTGAGTCCGCCAATGTAACATCGCGATGCTGCAGGTCTGTGGAGCGGCCAGCCGTGGGCGGAAGCGCCGACTTTAACATCGGGAGCCTGGGATCTCTCGTAGAGATCGCTTGTGTTGGAGCTCCTTCCAGCAGGGCCTGTTGGCTTCGGAAGCCACGGTCTCAGGTAAGGAAGCAGCTGTTCCAGGCATCCCAAGCCACTGAGAGGGTTCTCCTGACGCCGGAGTACCATTACCTGGCGAGAAGGACCTGAAATATCGGGCCCCATAGCGGCGACTGCGGAGGCCTTAATAGGCCCGACTATGGGTGGACAAGGGGGTGGACAAGTGGACTTTGTGCCTTCCCTCACAGTGGGAACTATTGTGGCGGGATGTTTTTATGTTTTATGTTAAATTCTTCTTTAATGCTGGGTTGTATTCTTATTAGTGTGCTGCAATGGCAATGGTCCTTGAGATTGATCCCTGGGATGGCGGGACTGTCATATGAGGAAAGATTGAAAAGACTAGGTTTGTATTCACTGGAGTTTAGAAGGATAATTAAGGAATTTTTCTTGGCCAGGGTTGAAAAAGGACGTGAAGCAGCACTGCAGGTGTTGTCACATTTGTCAGGTGGCAGGAAAGCCGAACCAATCGATTATTCTTGCGCCTTTATATCCAATCCCTGTGGTCGGGGAGCCATTTGAACGGATTCTAATTGATTGTGTGGGTCCTTTACCTCGGACAAGGGTGGGCAACAATTTTTTTATTGACAATTATGTGTGCGTCTACCCGCTTTCCGGAGGTGGTCCCTTTGCGTAACATTACTGCCCCTGCCATTGTGAAGTCTCTCACTAAGTTTTTGTTGTTGTTCGGTTTGCCCAAGGTTCTGCAAAGCGACCAAGGTTCCAACTTCATGTCAAACGTTTTTGGTCAGGTAATGAAGTTGTTGGATATTGAGCATTGTTACTCCAGTGCATATCATACAGAGAGCCAGGGAGCTCTCGAGCAGTTTCACCAGACTTTGAAATCCATGTTGAGGACTTACTTCCTGTACTACTTACTGCTTGAAAAAGACTGGGATGACGGGGTTCATCTCGTTATGTTTGCGGTGCGTGATGTCGTGCAGGAGTCATTAGGGTTCAGTCCTGCTGACCTGGTGTTCGCGCATACTGTTCGTGGTCCGTTGAGGGTCCTGAAGGAGAAATGGTTGTAGGAGAATTCAAAACGTAGTATTTTAGACCACGTCTGTACTTTTAGGTGTAGACTGCGGAGGGCATGCGAACTGGCAATGAGTAATCTTGCTTCTGCTCAGTCTAGGATTAAGGGCTGGTTCGACAGGAAGGCTTCTAGTAGGAATTTTTCTCCAGGTGACAAAGTCCGGATGTTGTTGCCTGTTCCTGGTTCCAGTCTGCAGGCTCGGTATAGTGGTCCCTATCAAGTGGTTAAGAAGGTTTGTGCGAGGGATTACGTTATTGGTACCCCTGATCGGAGGCGTAAGACTCAGCTCTGCCATATCAACATGCTGAAGCAGGACCATGAGCAGGAGCATGTACAGGTTGATGAGGAGGAGCTGTGTCCATCGGTTTTGTCTAAGCCGGTTTTGGCTGTAGCAGTGCTGCCCCCTGACACGGGTGGTGATGTGGGTGAGGCACGGTTGTCGGTGGCAGTGACGCAGGGAAAGCTGTGCAACTCTGAAGCTTTGGAGTCGCTTCCCTTGCGGTAGTCTCATTTGTCTGGAAGTCAGCAGGATGATCTGCTTGCTTTGGTGGGGTCAAATGGGTCACTGTTCTCGGATGTGCCTTCTCAAACGTCTGTGCTGCAGCATGACAGTGACGTGGCTGATGCTGCTCCAATTAAACAGCATCCTTATCGGGTCAACCCTGACAAGAGTTAACGTCTAAGAGGTCAGGTTGACTATGCTGCAGCATGCAATTGCTAAACCTAGTTGTAGTCCGTGGAGTTCTCCGTATCTACTGGCTACGAAGACTAATGGGGAGGACAGGTTTTGCACGGACTTTCAGAAGGTGAATGGTGTAACTAAGCCGGATTGCTATCCTCTTCCATGGATGGAGGATTGTGTGGATCATGTGGGTAGTGCATTTTTTGTGTCTAATTTGGACTTGCTAAAAGGGTATTGGCAAGTTCCTTTGACTAGACGGACGAGGGAGATCTCAGCGTTCGGTACGCCTGATAACTTTCTTCAGTACATGGTAATGGCATTTGGGATGCGCAAATGCGCCGGCAACCTTCCAACGGCTAGTGAACAAGGTATTGTCTGGTTTGTCCTTCTGTGAAGCATACCTTGATGATTTAGTTGTGTGCTCCAGGTCTTGGATCGAGCACATCGGTCATCTGAGGGAGGTATTTTGTCGACTAGCGGAGGCAAACCTAACGATCAATCTGGGGAAGTATGAGTTTGGCCAGGCCACGGTGACGTATCTGGGTAAGATGGTGGGCCGGGGTCAGGTTCGCGCTCTCGAGGACAAGGTGCGACATATTGTCGCATTTCCTGTTCCAACATCTAGGACTGAACTCCGTAGGTACCTGGCTATGGTTGGCTACTATAGGGGGTTCTGTCCAAACTTCTCTGCAGTAACTGCTCTTTTGACGGATTTGCTGAGTCCGAAGGTAGCTTTTGTGTGGTCCGCTGACTGTCAACAAGCCTTTGATCGTACTAAGGGTCTTCTGGTGCGCGCACCTGTGCTTGTGGCACCTGATTTTGAGTGTCCATTTAAGCAGGCAGTGGATGCTAGTGATCATGGGGTTGGTGGGGTTCTTATACAGGATGATTCAGATGGGGTGGGGCATCCAATTTCGTACTTCTCTATGAAGTTTAATCCCCATCAGAGGTGGTACTCCACCATTGAGAAAGAAACCCTTGCTGTGTTAATGTCTCTGAGTCATTTCGAGGTTTATGTGGGCTCCTCGAGTGTCCCTGTCGTCGTGTTCACGGATCATAACCCTTTTTTTTTTTTTTTGCATAAAATGAAGAATAAGAACAGGCGGTTGATGAGCTGTAGTTGGCAGCTGCAGAATACAACCTGGAGTTCCGGCACATCAGGGGCAAGGATAATATCTTGGCTGACGCCTTGTCGCGCCAGTAGTGTTTTAGTACTGAATAGTTTCTTCCGAAGCTTATTCCGTATCTTTGGGTGGGGGTTTTAGGTACTTCCCCCCCCCCCCCCTCTGGTGAAGGCTATGTACTTAACTCTTCTGTTTCTCTCCTGAGTGCAGGCCTCGCGGCTGGGAGTCAGGAATCAAGGGGTTAAGGGCTCCTGTACCCGATTGGCCAAGCTACGTCAGGTGACGGTGACTCATCAGAAGCTTAAATACCAGAATCTCCCAGAATTCTCTCTCTCTTCGTCGACCCTGGCTCAAAGTTTTCTAAACAAAAATAAACAGGACAGAACCATGGACATTAGAAAAGGAAATTCAATTATTAGAATTAGGAAACGCAAAAGACCCAACCACAGATAAACATAATAAGATAACATTATTGAAATTGAAACTTAATCGAATATTATCGGCAAGAATAATAAGATTATTTCAGATCACAAAACAAGTACAGCTTGAATTTGGGGATAAACCACATAAACGTTTATCATGGCAATTGAAGAAGCAAGAAAAGGAAAAAACAATTAGTAAAATTAAATCAGAGAATGAGGAATTGTTAACTGTACCTAACGACATTAACAAAAGGTTTGCTCAATGTTATAAAAATTTATCTACATCTAAAACTAACATTGAAGACAATAAAATTATAAAATTTTTTAGATAAGTTTAACTTGCCAAAATTGGATATCTTAGAACAAGAGGAATTAGGAGCGCAGATTACAAGTGAAGAAATAAGAGAAACAATAAAATAACTGAAAAGAATGGGAAGACAACAGGGCCTGATGGTTTTAATAATTAATTCTATAAAAGATTTCAGGAGTTAATGGTCCCACGATTACTTAAATTATATAGTTATGCTTTTACCGAAAATAAATTACCAGAAACTTTAGCAGAATGTACAATTACGCTCATACCAAAAAAAAATAAAGATCTAGAAGATCCAGGCTCATATAGAGCTATATCACTTCTAAATACAGATCAAAAAATGTTAGCAAAGATTTTAGCAAGAAGATTGAGCAAATATATTAATCAATTGATAAATCAGGACCAAACGGGGTTTGTACCCAAAAGACACTCATTTAACAATTTGAGTACTTTTTAATATAATGTATTCACATAAAGGGGAAAAGGAAGAGTATCAGTTATATCTTTGGATGCAGAGAAAGCATTTGACCAGGTAGTGTGGCAGTATTTATACATAGTACTCCAAAAAATTACTATGGGAGATAATTTTATTAGATTGGTAAAATTATTATATGATAATCCAACTGCAAGAATATTAACTAATAATATGTTGTCTCCAAAATTCCAAAAGGCAGGGATATGTTTTATCACCCCTGCTATTTGCCCTTATGAGAGATCCACTGG
The DNA here is from genome assembly GCA_035221665.1 of Okamejei kenojei. Classification (NCBI taxonomy): domain Eukaryota; kingdom Metazoa; phylum Chordata; class Chondrichthyes; order Rajiformes; family Rajidae; genus Okamejei; species Okamejei kenojei. The sequence continues at coordinate 64,583 of JAVHYY010000580.1, read as the reverse complement.
CTGAAAGGATAAGAACACATCCGAATATTCAGGGATACAATACTAAGGACTCTAATAACAAAATGTCATTATACGCGGATGATATACTTTTATATATTACAAATTCAGAAACGAGTATCCCGAATTTATTAAATGTAATAGAGGAATTTGGCTCCTTTTCTGGACACACACACTGGCAAAGACTGGCCACCAGAATATTCTGCTATCATCACTTCTTCAAGCTCAAAGTTGAGCCGCCAAGGAGAAATCTGCTCTGTCAGCACTGCAGATTATATTAATGATTTGGACGAGGGAATTGAATGCAACATCTCCAAGTTTATGGATGACACTAAGCTGGGGGGTAGTATTAGGTGAGAGGAGGATGCTAGGAGGCTGCAAGGTGACCTGGATAGGCTGGGTGAGTGGGCAAATGCATGGCAGATGCAGTATAATGTGGATAAATGTGAGGTTATCCACTTTGGTGGCAAAAACAGGAGGGTAGACTATTATCTGAGTGGTGGCAAATTAGGGAAAAGGGAGATCCAACGAGACCTGGGTGTCATGGTACACCAATCATTGAAAGCAGGCATGCAGGTGCAGCAGGCAGTGAAGAAAACAAATGGCAAGTTAGCATTCATAGCGAAAGGATTTGAGTATAGGAGCAGGGAGGTTCTACTGCAGTTGTACAGGGTTTTGGTGAGACCACACCTGGAGTATTGCGTACAGTTTTGGTCTCCAAATCTGAGAAAATACATTCTTGCCATTGAGGGGGTACGGAGAAGGTTCACCAGACTGATTCCTGGGATGTCAGGACTTTCATATCAGGAAAGACTGGATAGATTTGGCTTGTACTCACTAGAATTTACAAGACTGAGGGGGGGTCTTACAGAAACGTACACAATTCTTAAGGGGTTGGATACGCTAGATGCAGGAAGATTGTTGCCGATGTTGGAGAGGTCTAGAACAAGGGGGTCACAGTCTAAGGATAAGGGGGAATTCCTTTAGGACCGAGATGAGGAAAACATTGTTCACACAGAGAGTGGTGAGTCTCTGGAATTGTCTGCCAGAGAAGGTAGTTGAGGCCAGTTCATTGGCTATATTTAAGAGAGAGTTAGATGTGGCCCTTGCGGCTAAAGGGATCGGGGGTATGGAGAGAAGGCAGGTACAGGATACTGAGTTGGATGATCAGCCATGATCATATTGAATGGCGGTGCAGGCTCGAAGGGCCGAATGGCCTACTCCTGCACCTATTTTCTATGTCTCTATGTTTTTGTGTTAAGGCAAATGTGAACTGCAGAAAGAAGCCTGTGACCACCACAACTCCTTTGAAGATCACAAGACTAAGCTGTCTTGTCTTTCAGTGCCAGAGACCCAGGTTCGATCCCGAATATGGCTGTTTATCTGTACGGAGTCTGTACGTTCTTCTCGTGACTTGTGTGTGTTTTCCCTGAGATCTTCGTTTTCCTCCCACACCAAAGAGGTACAGTTTGCAGGTTAATTGGCTTCGTATAAATGTAAATTGTCCCCAGTGTGTGTAGGATAGTTTCCACGCCGTATCTATAAACTAAAGTTTGTAAATTAAAAAATACACTCTTTCCTTGTGCCTTCAACCTCCCAATGTGCAACACCTCACACATGCTCGGTTTAAACTCTGTCCAAGCAGTCGTTCCAGGTGCGACAGAGGTTCACCTGCACCTCCTCCAACCTCTTCTATTGCATCCGCTGTTCTAGATGTCAGCTGATCTACATCATTGAGACCAAGCGTAGGCTTGGAGATCGCTTCACGGAACACCTCCGCTCGGTCCACAATAACCAACCTGATCTCTCGCTGGCTCAGCACTTCAACTTCCCCTGCTATTTCGAATCCAACCTTCCTGTCCTGGGCCTTCTCCATGGCCAGAGTGAGGACCACCGGAAATTGGAGGAGCGGCACCTCATATTTTGTTTGGGCAGTTTGTACCCCAGCGGCATGAACATTGACTTCTCCAATTTCAAGCAGCCCTTACTGTCTCCTCCCCATCTCAGCTCTCCCTCAGACCTCTGACTCCCCCTCTTCATTTCTTCTTCCCGCCCCCCCCCCCCACCCTACATCAGTCTGAAGAAGGGTTTCGGCCCGAATCGTTGCCTATTTCCTTTACTCCATAGATGCTGCCGTACCCGCTGAGTTTCTCCAGCATTTTTATCTACCTACGATTTCTCCGCACATTTCTGCATCTGATCTTCATCCCGCCATATATTCCGACAGATTCCTCACTCTCTGCAACTCCTCCAATCTTGGTGTTGTCAGCAGACTCACTCAGCCACAGATCGCCAGCATCTTCACACATGCACCCTGATGGAGGGACAGGGCATCCTGGACATTTTTGCTGCTGTACATAGAATAAAGCACCTGAGTTAACCGTGCTATTGTGAATGTTGGAGTGGTCACTGCCGAACCCGGCTCTCTTTCAACGCCACGCGCCCTATCTACTCAAACTGCCTCCTTCAGTGAGATGAGAAGGTGGACCCTAAGATCCCACTGCACATCAATTCTGTCAATGAAGAAGGGTCTTGACCTGAAATTTCACCCATTCCTTCTTGGTCAAGTATGAATATTGCTTTCTTTAACTTCAAGTACACCTGTGCTCATTCTCTCTCCATCCCCCCCCCCCCCCCCCCCCACCAAAGACACACCAGCAAGAAGTATTGAATTCTCATGGCTTTTTCACATCTTGAATTTTCGTAATTTTAACGTCTTGAATTTTCGTGGCTTTTCATGTCGAGTTTTCGTGGCTTTTCACGTCTTGAATTTTCGTGGCTTTTCATGTCTTGAATTTATGTGGCTTTTCACGCCTTGAATATTCGTGGCTTTTCATGCCGTGAATTTTTGTGGCTTTTCATGTCTTGATTTTTCGTGGCTTTTCACATCTTGAATTGTCATTGATTTTCACGTCTTGAAATTTCGTGGCTTTTTAAGTCTTGAATTTTTGTGGGGTTTTTTCACGTCTTGAATTTTCATGGATTTTCACATCTTGAATATTCGTGACCATGTCATGAATTTTCGTAGCTTTTCACGTCTTAAATTTTCGTGGCTTTTCATGTCTTGAATTTTCATGGCTTTTCATGCCTTGATTTTTCGTGGCTTTTCAAGTTTTGAATTGCCGTTGCCTTGTATACTGGACTCGCTGAATGTCCCTATCCAGCTATCTAGCAAGTTAAACAATGAATCCAATATACACCCGTGAACACGAGATGTCGTTGATGCTTTACTGTATTCAACTGTGAAACTGTAACATACAAGCAGAAAAATAAATGGCATAGTGTTTAGTTACGTTATACATTTAGTGTAAAAACATTAACTATGATGCCACCACCAAATATAGTGCTGTTACGCGAGAAACCAGTCAGGGTACATGAAACATTCTTAACTGTGTTAATAATAATAATCTGGCTCAATAACGTTTATAACACATAAAGATGATATTATCAAACATAATTACTTACAGACATTGCATCTAACAATCTCTGTGGGGAAGGATGGCGATCGATTACACATTATCTAAAACCATGAGGTACCCCCTCTGACCTGGACTTCCTAGTTTATGATAACTTCATGTATAACAGCAAACGTAACTCAAAGCTGCTGTACCGGAATGTCCAGCAGGGGGCATTAATGCATGTAAACAGAAAGCAGTCCAGCACACTCCCCGCCTGGGGTCTCCCAGACCCCACGCAAATCTCCCATTTAACCCCCAGCGTCCTCGGGAGACAGGAGGAGAACCACTTTGGTGATTGGGCGGATGTTGAGCTTCTGGTCTTCATGAAGATTCTGACTTCCACTCTCCAAACATTCCCATCCTGACTTGGAAAAGTCTTTGAGATGATTGCCATGGACCACTCATTTCTTGAGGGGTTCAGCACAGTAAGGACCTGTGTCGTGTTAGTAGCAAGAGGACGGATCTCACTATCTAGGTCTGGCTCCGCGACCTCAAAGGTCTTGAGGTAAAGCATAGCAGGTATGTGGTCTCTTGAGAAATGCTGGTCATGACAGCCAGGTGGTAGTGCAGAACAGAGCTTCTGGGTCAGACCGTGATCTAGGGTCAGCTGGGATGTCATCCGTGGGAACAAACCTCCACTGATGAGATGACGAAAACTGATGGATACGTTGCACACGGTTGTGGACGTATGTGTAAAATTGCCTTGTCCGGTTACAGATGTACCCCAGCACTACTTTGCTTCTGTGTGGTAGATGATGTAGTCAAATGACAATTCCATCTCCTTCACAATCACATCTGTGATTTCTACAGCTAGAACCGCTGCACATAATTCCAGTCTTGGAATAGTGAGCTCTGGCTGGGTTGCCAACTTTGCTTTCCCAAAGATGAAGCCCACCTCCGCTATTCCATCTTCGGTGGTGACCCTCAGATAGGCAACTGCGGCAATGGCCTTGACTGATGCGTCTGAGAACAGACAAAAGAGACGTAGAAAATCTCGATGATCTTCTCTCACACGAAACAGTGGAACATGTGGCGAATGTCAGCGATGACTCCCACTGGTTCCTTTCTGAATCTCATGAGGGCTGCTAGTAAGCTGTTGTTGAGATCAGGTTCTTTGAGCAGTACATCATTCAACAAAACCCCCTCAAATGGTGCGCTGGAATCAAACACCACACAAATTAGATCTTGCTTTCTGGGATGGTAGACTCTGCACGAGGGAAGATACCAACACTCTTGATCAACTCTTGAGTGGTGGGGCTACTTCTGCATGCTAATTGCTGAACATTTTGTTCATGAATTCCAAGTAGTGCGCCTTCACCTGTGGTCGTTTTTCCAAAGTCCGCCAGAGAGAGGTGAGTCTGTTGTTAGCGTACTCTCGATTATTGGGCAAATGCTGCCTGGGTGACAGAAACGGCAGAGGTGCGACCCAGCCATTTGAGTTATCTTGGTAACCTTGGTCATCCATAATCTGGAGAAACCTCAGGTCATCGAATTATGGTGCTAGGTCGTTATCACTGGCAGTACAATGGAAGACCATCTGCCCCAGGTTCTGTCCACAGGTGGGCTCCTGTAGACCGGCATGGACATCAATTCTGAATCATCCTCGCAAAGAGGTGAGTAAGTTAACTTCTCCTTCACTGTAATATGGCTCGTGCATGGTGTGAGGGAAGTAGGTCGACCGTTTCCTAGGATGCAGGTCTTGTAGGTGTCCACTTGGGTAGGTCTATGTGCTCCATCAAGACATACGTCACCGACAACTACCCATCCCAGATCCAGCCTTCTGGGCGAATGGGGCATTGTTGGGACCGTCAATTAGTTTCCTCACTTTATGCACTTGCAGAATATCTCTTCCCAATAGCGCAGTATTTTGGCGTTTGGGTCCAGTGGAGGAATCGCATTGGCAATGCATCTGAGATGGCTGTGGCGATGCACAGCATTGGGAGTGGGGATCTCCGCACGGTTGTTAGGCACTTGATGCACTCTAGCAGTGGAGGAAGAGTTAGCAATGTCTTCTCAGCCACAGACTCCAGCATGTAACCGCAGGCTCTTCTACCTGCAGTCTGAGCCCGGCACATGTCCGCTTATTATTTCCTTTAATCTCAAAGATATTGAAAAACTCAGATGTTGCGAGAGAGCGGTTGCTCTGTTCATCTAAGATGGCATACATCCTGCGTGCCTTTTGGCGACATCCTTCTGGATAGACTAAGATGAGACATATCTTAGCAGATGCTCTTGCGCTGACCCCATCACTGCACACCTCTGTGCATCTGGAGGTGATCTCCTGGTTTACCGCTACCTCTTCCGCCCCGCCATGCTGTGATGCGGGGGGAGATGGCTTGAACTTCCAAGGGGCTGGGCCTGGATGTGGAGCAGAGAGGTGTCTGTCAGTACATTTCACTGCTGCTTTACAGTTCTTGACGAAGTGACCTGTGGAGGAGCTGCAGTGGAAACAAATGGAATGTTCCTTGAGGAAGTGTTTGCGGTCTTCCAGCTCTTTTCTCTAAAGGCTCTGCACTTCTTTAATGGATGAACCTTAACATGAATGGGACACAGCTTGTCTGTGATTTCTGTGTCTCAGGAGTTGTTGGAGATGCTTGTGTCCTGTGGACGGAGACAAGAGTTTTATCATGTCTCTCTATGTTTTCTCTCTGGCCAATTGCTGGATGAGAGAAGCAAATATTGAAGCTGGAATCCGTTCTGGTTTTTGCCTCTGTGCGGATAAAGTCGGCAAACACGCTAAATGGGGGTAAAGGGATGCGGTGGCGGCATTTGTAATTGGATCAAACGTCGGTCCACTTTTCCTGGATGTTTGGGGAAGCTTGTCAACAATCTGTGCAACTCCCCTGCAGGTGTCGAGGTAAGAGAAAATACGGAAGATACCCACCAAACTTTGCAGCTTCGATTTCTGAAGGTCCCCGAGCTCACGTATGGCTCTTTGATGTTGATCCTGGGAAAGTTCTCAAGCTTAGTAAAGAGGGCATGCTCAATAGACTCAGGTGAACCATAGGTTTCTTCGAAACTCTGCCAAACTATGATCAAACCAGCTGATGGATCCCTCATGGTGACAGCCTTAATTCTTGTTGCCTGCTCCGAGGATTCTTTTCCAAGCCATTTTATCAAAAGATCTAGCTCTTCTCCCCGTGAAAGCTCCAGGCCTGCTATGGCGTTTTGGTAACATAGAAACATAGAAACATAGAAAATAGGTGCAGGAGGAGGCCGTTCGGCCCTTCGAGCCAGCACCACCATTCATTGTGATCATGGCTGATCATCCCCTATCAATAACCCATGCCTGCCTTCTCCCCATATCCCTTGACTCCACTAGCCCCTAGAGCTATATCTAACTCTCTCTTAAATCCATCCAGTGATTTGGCCTCCACTGCCCTCTGTGGGTAGGTAATTCCATAAATTCACAACTCTCTGGGTGAAAAAGTTTTTTCTCACCTCAGTGTTAAATGGCCTCCTCTTTATTCTAAGACTGTGGCCCCTGCTTCTGGACTTGCCCAACATTGGGAACATTTTCCTGCATCTAGCTTGTCCAGTCCTTTTATAATTTTCTATGTTTCTATATGATACCCCCTCATCCTTCTAAGCTCCAGTGAACATAATCCTAGTCTTTTCAATCTTTCCTCATATAATAGTCCCGCCATCCCAGGGATCAATCAATCTCCGAAGGAGGATCTCCAAGCCCAGTAATTCTCGGGCGTGTCATTAAAGGCCGTCAATCCCGCTGTAACAAGCTGGCTGCGGGCGAGGTATCTGGCGAGGTCTATGGTGGTGGGATTGATATTGTTGGTGGCTCAAGGAGAGTCGATAAATCCGCTGTGCAGAAAGTTTGAAGTTGGCTTTGTATCTTCCAATTTAGGCTCCATGTTTCCTTGGACATTACTAGGATTGTGATGCCTAGGAAATGAACTGCCCAGATTAGATTTGGTCTGATGAACTGGCGGCAATGAACCAAATAGTATGCTACCACTCTCGATATCATAATTGGTGAAATGTTGGCTTGACTTTATGCTGGCTTGCTCTATGACGTAGTCCTGAGTACGCTCGTGTTGGTTTTGTGGGTGAACTGGGCTTTGTGATCTATTACGTGACCCTTGTTCTGCTAATAAATCTGCTTCGATGGTGTCGGCCTCAGCAAAGGCTGCTTTCATCTCTTTTTCTTGCTTCAAAGCCTCTATGGTCGCCTGCATCCACGTAGCCTCGACCATTATCTCCGCCTGCATCCGCATGGCCTCCGCCTGCATCCACGTAGCCTCCACCTGCATCCGCGCAGCCTCGACCTTCATATCTATCTCTCTCTGAGCGAATGCTGCTCTGGCTTCGGCTGCTTTTGCTTTACGGGCGGCCATGCTGGCACTGGAACCTGCTGTAGAGCGGTAAGAATGAATGCAGAGAGACTTGGCTTCATTCTGTGAAGCGTTGTCTTGGTTGCTTGTTGCCATGGCATTGATGTGTGGATGGACAATGTGGTGATGTGAGCCACCCTGTAGCACAGCTTGTTGTGGTGCTGTCTTTTCACTATACTGGACTCGCTGAATGTCCCTATCCAGCTATGTAGTAGTTAAACAATTAATCCAATAAAGTCCCGTAGACACGAGATGCTGTTGATGCTTTACTCCATTCAACTGTGAAACTGTAACTGTAACAACTGTAAGCAGAAAAGGAAACAGCATATTTAGTGACGTTATACACTTGGTATAATAAACATAGACTATGATGCCACCACCAAATACAGTGTTGTTACGTGAGAAATTAACCGGGGTACATTAAACATTCTTAACCTTGTTAATAATAGCAATCCTGCTGAATAACGTTTATAACATATAAAGATGCTATTAACAAACATAACTACTCACAGACATTGCATCCAACAAATTCGATGGGGTAGGATGGCGATAGATTACACACTGATAATTACACAGTATACACCATGAGGTAACCTCTGGGCTGGACTTCCTGATTTATGATAACTTCCTGTATAACTCTTGGCTGTAGGAACCGGAATATCCTGCAGGTGGCATTAATGCATGTAAACATAATGTGGTCCTGCACAGATTGACCACAATTTGAAAATGCAAAAGGAAGTTCGGTTTGAAAATGCAAATGGTGGTTTGGCTTGAAAATGCAAAAGGTTTGTTTTGAAAATGCAAAATGTGGTTTAGTTTGAAAATGCAAATGGTGGTTTGGTTTGAAATTGCAAATGGTGGTTTGGTTTGAAAATGCAAATGGTGGTTTGGTTTGAAAATGAAAAAGGAGGTTTGGTTTGAAAAAGCAAAAGGTTTGCTTTGAAAATGCAAAAGTTTGCTTTGAAAATGCAAAAGGAGGTTTGGTTTGAAAATGCAAAAGATTTGATTTGAAAAAGCAAAATGTTTGCTTTGAAAATGCAAAAGGATGTTTGGTTTGAAAATGCAAAAGATTTGCTTTGACAATGCAAAAGGTTTGCTTTGAAAATGCAAAAGGTTTGGTTTGAAAATGCAATAGGTTGCCTTTGAAAATGCAAAAGTTAGTTTGCATTGAAATTGCAAAATGTGGTTTGGTTTGAAAATGCAAAATGGTGGTTTGGTTTGAAAATGAAAATGGTGGTTTTGTATGAAAATGCAAATGTTGGTTAGGTTTCACAATGCAAAAGCAGATTTGGTTTAAAACTGCAAAAGTTTTGCTTTGAAGATGCAAAGGTTTGCGTTGAAAATGCAAAGGTTTGCTTTGAAAATGCAAAAAGTGGTTTGCTTTGAAAATGCAACCGGTGGTTTGAGTTGAAAATGCAAATGGTGGTTTGGTTTGGAAATGCAAAATGTTTGCTTAGGAAATGAAAAAGGTTTGCTTTGAAAATTCAAAATGTTTGCTTTAAAATGCAAATGAAGGTTTGCTTTGAAAATGCAAACGGTGGTTTGCTTTGAAAATGCAACAGGTTGTTTGCTATGAAAATGCAAAAGAGGTTTGCTATCAAAATGCTAAAAGTTTGCTTTGAAAATGCAAAAGATTTGCTTTGAAAATGCAAAAGATTTGCTTTGAAAATGCAAAAGATTTGATTTGAAAATGCAAAAGGAAGTTTGGTATGAAAATGCAAAAGGAGGTTTGGTTTGAAATTGCAAATGGTGGTTTGATTTGAAAATGCAAATGGTGGTTTGGTTTGAAAATGCAAGGGGGTTGCTTTCAAAATGCAAAAGATTTGATTTGAAAAAGCAAAACGTTTGCTTTGAAAATGGAAAAGGTTTGCGTTGAAAATGCAATTGGTGTTTTGGTTTGAAAATGCAAAAGTAAGTTTGGTTTGAAATTGCAAATGGTGGTTTGGCTTGAAAATGCAAAAGGAGGTTTGGTTTGAAAAAGCAAAAGTTTGCTTTGAAAATGCAAAAAGGTTTGCTTTGAAAATGCAAAAGAATGTTTGTTTTCAAAATGCAAAAGATTTGTTTTGAAACGCAAAAGATTTGCTTTGAAAATGAAAAAGGTTTGATTTGAAAATGCAAAAGTTTGCTTTGAAAATGCAAAAGGAGGTTTGGTTTGAAAATGCAAAAGATTTGATTTGAAAAAGCAAAATGTTTGCTTTGAAAATGCAAAAGGATGTTTGGTTTGAAAATGCAAAAGATTTGCTTTGACAATGCAAAGGTTTGCTTTGAAAATGCAAAAGGTTTGGTTTGAAAATGCAATAGGTTGCCTTTGAAAATGCAAAAGTTAGTTTGCATTGAAATTGCAAAATGTGGTTTGGTTTGAAAATGCAAAATGGTGGTTTGGTTTGAAAATGAAAATGGTGGTTTTGTATGAAAATGCAAATGTTGGTTTGGTTTCACAATGCAAAAGCAGATTTGGTTTAAAACTGCAAAAAATTTGCTTTGAAGATGCAAAGGTTTGCGTTGAAAATGCAAAGGTTTGCTTTGAAAATGCAAAAAGTGGTTTGCTTTGAAAATGCAACCGGTGGTTTGAGTTGAAAATGCAAATGGTGGTTTGGTTTGGAAATGCAAAATGTTTGCTTAGGAAATGAAAAAGGTTTGCTTTGAAAATTCAAAATGTTTGCTTTAAAATGCAAATGAAGGTTTGCTTTGAAAATGCAAACGGTGGTTTGCTTTGAAAATGCAACAGGTTGTTTGCTATGAAAATGCAAAAGAGGTTTGCTATCAAAATGCTAAAAGTTTGCTTTGAAAATGCAAAAGATTTGCTTTGAAAATGCAAAAGATTTGATTTGAAAATGCAAAAGGAAGTTTGGTATGAAAATGCAAAAGGAGGTTTGGTTTGAAATTGCAAATGGTGGTTTGATTTGAAAATGCAAATGGTGGTTTGGTTTGAAAATGCAAGGGGGTTGCTTTCAAAATGCAAAAGATTTGATTTGAAAAAGCAAAACGTTTGCTTTGAAAATGGAAAAGGTTTGCGTTGAAAATGCAATTGGTGTTTTGGTTTGAAAATGCAAAAGTAGGTTTGGTTTGAAATTGCAAATGGTGCTTTGGTTTGAAAATGCAAAAGGAGGTTTGGTTTGAAAAAGCAAAGGTTTGCTTTGAAAATACAAAAGAATGTTTGTTTTCAAAATGCAAAAGGTTTGTTTTGAAATGCAAAAGATTTGCTTTGAAAATGAAAAAGGTTTGCTTTGAAAATGTAAAAGGAGGTTTGCTTTGAAAATGCAAACCGTGGTTTGGTTTGAAAATGCAAGTGGTGGTTTTGTACGAAAATTCAAACGGTGGTTTGGTTTGAAAAGGGAAAAGGTTTGCTATGAAAATGCAATAGGTTGCCTTTGAAAATGCTAAAGTTAGTTTGCATTGAAATTGCAAAAGGTGGTTTGGTTTGAAAATACAAAATGGTAGTTTGTTTGGAAAATGCAAATGGTGGTATCGTATGAAAATGCAAATGTTGGTTTGCGTTGCAAATGCAAAAGGAGATTTGGATTGAAAATGCAAAATGTTTGCTTTAAAGATGCAAAGGTTTGCTATGAAAAAGCAAAAGTAGTTTGCTTTGAAAATGCATAAGGTGGTTTGAGTTGAAAATGCAAATGGTGGTTTGGTTTGAAATTGCAAATAGTAGTTTGGTTTGAAAATGCAAATTGTGGTTTGATTTGAAAATGCAAAGGTAGGTTTGGTTTGAAATTGCAAATGGTGTTTTCGTTTGATAATAAAAAATAGTGGTTTGGTTTGAAAATGCAAAAGGACGTTTGGTTTGAAAATGTAAAAGATTTGATTTGAAAAAAACAAAAGGTTTGCTTTGAAAATGCAAAAGTTAGCTTTGAAAATGTAAAAGGTTTGCTTTGAAAATGCAAAAGGAAGTTGGTTTGAAAATGTAAAAAGAGGTTTGGTTTGAAATTGCAAAATGTTTGCTTTGAAAATGCAACAGGTTTGCTATGGAAATGCAAAAGGAGGTTTGGCTTGAAAATGCAAAAGGTTTGGTTTGAAAATGCAAATGGTGTTTTGGATTTAGAAAGGCAAAAGGAGATTTGGTTTGAAAATGCAAAAGATGGTTTGCGTTGAAAACGAAAAACTGTGGTTTGGTTTGGAAATACAAAAGGCTTGCTATCAAAATGCAAAATGTGGTTTGCTATCAAAATGCAAAACGTTTGCTTTAAAAAAGCAAAAGGAGGTTTGGTTTGAAATTGCAATTGGTGGTTTGGTTTGAAAATGCAAAAGGAGGTTTAGTTTGAAATTGCAAATTGTGGTTTGGTTTGAAAATGCAAATGGTGGTTTGGTTTGAAAATGCAAAAAGAGGTTTTGTTTTATTTGTGAATAGTTTGCTTTGAAAATGCAAAACGAACTATGGTTGGAAAATGCAAAAGGAGGCTTGGTTTGAAAATTGCAAATGGGGTTTTGTTTTGAATATGCAAAAGGTTTGGTTTGCAAATGCAAAAGGTGGTTTGGTTTGAAATAGCAAAATGGTGGTTTTGTTTCAAAATGTAAATTGTGGATTTGTTTGAAAGTGCAAAAGGTTTGCTTTCAAAATGTAAATGCAGGTTTGGTTTGTAATTGCAAATTTTGGTTTAATTTGAAAATGCAAATGGTGGTTTGGTTTGAAAATGCAAAGGGGGGTTTGCTTTTAATTTGCAAAAAGGTTGCTTTGAAAATGCAATATAATCGCTTTAATATTGCACAAGGAGTTTTTCTTTGAAAATGCAAACGGTTTGATTTGAAAATACAAAAGGTGGTTTGGTTTGAAAATGCAAATGGTGGTTTAGTTCGGAAATGCAAATGGTGTTATGGTTTGAAAATGCAAAAGGAGGTTTGGTTGAAAATTCTAATGGTGTTTTGGTTTGAACATGTAAATGTAGGTTTGGTTTGAAAATGGAAATGGTAGTTTGGTTTGCAAATACAAAAGGTTTGATTTGAAAATGCAAAAGATTTGCTTTGAAAATTCAAAAGTTAGTTTGCTTTGAGAATGCAAAAGGTGTTTTGCTTTGAAAATGCAAAATGTGGTTTGGTTTGAAAATATAAAATGGTGGTTTGGTTTGAAAATGTAAATGGTGGTTTTGTTTGAAAATGAGAAAGATTTGCTTCCAAAATGCAGAAGGTGGTTTGGGTTCAAAATGCAAAAGGTTTGCTTTGAAAATGCAAAAGGTTTGCTTTGAAAATGCAAATGGTGGTTTGGATTAAAAATGCAAATGGTGGTTTTGTTTGAAAATGAAAAAGATTTGCTGTCAAAATGCAAAAGTGGTTTGGTTTGAAAATGCAAAAGGTTTGCTTTGAAAATGAAAAAGGTTTGCTGTGAAAATGCAAATGGTGGTTTGTTTTAAAATGCAAATGGTGGTTTAGTTTGAAAATGCAAATGGTGTTTTGGTTTGAAAATGCAAATGGTGGTTTGGTTTGAATATTCAAATGGTGGTTTGGTTTGTAAATGCAACTGGAGGATTGGTTTGAAAATGCAAATGGTGGTTTGGCTTGCAAATGCACACGGTGGTTTGGTTTGAATTGCAAAATATGGTTTGGCTTGAAAATGCTAATGGTGGATTGGTTTGAAAATGCAAATGGTGCAAATGCAAATGGTGGTTTGGTTTGAAAAAGGAAAAGGAGGTTTGGTTTGAAAATGCTAAGGAGATGGGTACAAGAGCAGAGAGGCCAGGTGGGTGTAAAACAAGGGTAGAAGCAACAGAGGGTAGGGAGCAAGGTGAAAAGTAAAAGTGGCAGGCATACAAAACCAGGGCAAATCAAAAAGAGCCACTTGTCAACATAATTGTATAAAGGCTATGAGCGTTGTAAAAACAAGCCTGAAGGCTTTGTGTCTCAATGCAAGGAGTATTCGTAATAAGGTGGATGAGTTGAACGTGCAGATATCTATTAATGATGATGATATAGTTGGGATCACGGAGACATGGCTCCAGGGGGACCAAGGCTGAGAGCTGAACATCCAGGGATATTCAATATTCACGAGGGATAGAAAGAAAGGAAAAGGAGGTGGGGTAGTGTTGCTGGTTAGAGAGGAGATTAACGCAATGAAAAGGAAGGACATTAGCTTGGAGGATGTGAAATCGGTATGGGTAGAGGTGCGAAACACTAAGGGGCAGAAATCTCTGGTGGTGTTGTGTACAGGCCACGTAACAGTAGTAGTGAAGTTGGGGATGGTATCAAACAGGAAATTAGTAATGCGTGCAACAAAGGCAAAACAGTTATAATGGGTGCACTGAGGAAGATGATATTTTGGAATGTATGCGGGATAGTTATCTAAATCAACATGTAGAGGAACCAACGAGAGAGCAGGCTATTTTAGACTGGGTATTGAGTAATGAGCAAGGGTTAGTTAGCAGTTTTATTGTACGTGCCCCCTTGGGCAAGAGTGACCATAATATGGTCGAGTTCTTCATTAGGATGTAGAGTAACATTGTTAATTCAGAAACAATGGTTCTGAACTTAAAGAAAGGTTACTTTGAAGGTAAGAGATGTGAATTGGCTAAGACTGACTGGCAATCAATTCTAATGGGGTTGACGGTGGATACGCAATGCAAGACATTTAAAGACTGCATGGATGAACTACAAAAATTGTTCATCTCATTTTGGCAAAAGAATAAATCAGGGAAGGTGGTGCATCCGTGGATAACAAAGGAAATCAGGGATAGTATCAAAGCAAAGAATAATGCGTACAAAGTAGCCAGAAAAATCAGCATACCAGAGGACTGGGAGAAATTCAGAGACCAGCAGAGGAGTAAAAACGGTTTAATTAGGATAGGAAAATTAGATTATGAAAGAAAACTGGCAGGGAACATAAAAAATGACTGCAAAAGTGTTTATAGGTATGTGAAGAGAAAGAGATTAGTTAAAACAAATGTAGGTCCCTTGCAGTCAGAAACAGGTGAGTTGATCATGAGGAACAAGGATATGGCGGACCAATTGAATAACTACTTTGGTTCCGTCTTCACTAAAGAAGACGTAAATAATCTGCCGGAGATAGCAGGGGACCGCGGGTCAAAGGAGGAATTGAGTGACATCCAGGTTAGTCGGGAAGTGGTGTTGGGTAAATTGAATGGATTAAAGGCCGATAAATCCCCAGGGCCAGATAGGCTGCATCCCAAGGAAGTAGCTCCGGAAATAGTGGATGCATTAGTGATAATCTTTCAAAACTCTTTAGATTCTGGAGTATTTCCTGAGGATTGGCGGGTAGCAAACGTATCCCTCTTTTTAAAAAGAGAGGGAGAGAGAAAACGGGGAATTACAGACCAGTTAGTCTAACATCGGTAGTGGGGAAACTGCTAGAGTCAGTTATTAAAGATGGGATAGCAGCACATTTGGAAAGTGATGAAATCATTGGACAAAGTCATCATGGATTTACGAAAGGTAAATCATGTCTGACGAATCTTGTGGAATTTTTCGAGGATGTAAATGGTACCGTGGATATGGGAGAACAGTGGATGTGGTGTATCTGGACTTCCAGAAGGCTTTCAACAAGATCCCACATAAGAGATTAGTATACAAATTTAAAGCATACAGCATTGGTGGTTCAGTATTGATGTGGATAGGGAACTGGTTGGTAAACAGGAAGCAAAGAGTAGGAGTAAACAGGTCCTTTTCACAATGGCAGGCAGTGACTAGTGGGGCACCGCAAGGCTCCGTGCTGGGATCCCAGCTATTTACAATATACATTAATGATCTGGATGAGGGAATTAAAGGCAATATCTCCAAGTTTGCGGATGACACTAAGCTGGGGGGGCAGTGTTAGCTATGAGGAGGATGTTAGGAGACTGCAAGGTGACTTGGATAGGCTGGGTAAGTGGGCAAATGTTTGGCAGATGCAGTATAATGTGGATAAATGTGAGGTTATCCACATTGGTGGCAAAAACATGAAAGCAGACTGTTATCTAAATGGTGGCCGATTAGGAAAAGGGGAGATGCAATGCGACCTGGGTGTCATGGTACACCAGTAATTGAAAGTACGCATGCAGGTGCCGCAGGCTGTGAAGAAAGCGAATGGTATGTTAGCTTTCATAGAAAAAGGATTTGAGTATAGGAGCAGGGAAGTTCTACTTCAGCTGTATAGGGTATTGGTGAGGCCACACCTGGACTATTGCGTACTCCAGCTTTCCTCAGATTTGGTCTCCAAATCTGAGGAAGGACATTATTGCCATAGAGGGAGTGCAGAGAAGGTTCACCAGACTGATTCATGGGATGTCAGGACTGTCTTATGAAGAAAGACTGGATAGACTCGGTTTATACTCTCTGGAATTTAGGATATTGAGAGGGGATCTTATAGAAACTTACACAATTTTTAAGGGGTTGGACAGGCTAGATGCAAGAAGATTGTTCCCGATGTTGGGGAGGTCCAGGACAAGGGGGTCACAGCTTAAGGATAAGGGGGATATCCTTTAGGAACGATATGAGAAGGACTTTTTTCAGACAGAGAGTGGTGGGTCTCTGGAACTCTCTGCCACAGAGGGTAGTGGAGGCCAATTCATTTGCTATATTTAAGAGGGAGTTAGATGTGGCCCTTGTGGCTAAGGGGATCAGAGGGTACGGAGAGAATGCAGGTACGGGATACTGAGTTGGATGATCAGCCATGATCATATTGAATGGCGGTGCAGGCTCGAAGGGCGAATGGCCTACTCCTGCACCTAATTTCTATGTTTCTATGTTTATTTTGAAAATGCAAACGTTGGTTTGCTTTGAAAATTCAAAATGTTTTGCTTTGAAAATGCAAAAGTTTGTTTGCTTTGATAATGCAAACGTTGGTTTGCTTTGAAAATGCAAAATGTTTGCAATGAAAATGCAAAAGGAAGGTTGGTTTGAAAATGCAAAAGGTTTGGTTTGAAAATGCAAATGGTGGTTTGGTTTGAAAAATCAGATGGTGGTTTGGTTTGAAAATGCAGCCTTGAGGTTTGGTTTGAAAAAGCAAACGGTTTGCTTTGAAAATACACAAGGTTTGCTTTGAAAATGCAAAAGGTGGTTTGCTTTGAAAATGCAAAATGTTGTTTGGTTTGAAAATGGAAAAGGTTTGCTTTGAAAATGCAATAGATTGGCTTTGAAAATACGAAAGTTAGTTTGCATTGAAGTGCAAATGGTGGTTTTGTTTGAAAATGCAAAATGTTGGTTTGGTTTGAAATGCAAATGGTGGTTTTGTATGAAAATGCAAATGGTGATTTGTTTTGTAAATGCAAAAGGTTTGGTGTGAAAATGGAAAAGGTTTGATGTGAAAATGCAAAAGGTTTGGTTTGAAGGTGCAAAAGGTTTGGTTTGAAGGTGAAAAAGGTTTGGTTTGTAAATGCAAATGGTTGTTTGGTTTGAAAACGGGAATGTTGGTTTGTTTTGAAAATGCAAAAGGAGATTTGGTTTGAATATGCAAAAGGATTGCTTTGAATATGCAAACGGTTGCTTTGAAAATGCAAAAAGTGGTTTGCTTTGAAAATGCAAATGTGGTTTGAGTTGAAAATGCAAATAGTGGTTTGGTTTGGAAATGCAAAATGTTTGCATTGGCAATGCAAAAGGTTTGGTTTGAAAATGCAACTGGAGGTATGTTTTGAAAATGGAAATTGTGGTTTGGTTTGCAAATGCACATGTTGGTTTGGTTTGACACTGCAAAAGGGTATTTGGTTTGAAATTTCAAAAGGATTGCTTTGAAATTGTAAAAGGTTTGCTTTGAAAATGCAAAATGTTGTTTGCTTTGAAAATGTAAAATTTGGTTTGGGTTGCAAATGCAAATGGTGGTTTGCTTTGAAAATGCAAAAGGTAGTTTGGTTTGAAAATGCAAAACGCGGTTTGGTTTGAAAATGCAAATGGTGGTTTGGTTTGAAAATTCAAATTGTAGTTTGGTTTGAAAATGCAACTAGAGGTTTGGTTTGAAAATGCAAATAATGGGTTTGGCTTGCAAATGCACATGGTGGTTTGGTTTGAAAATGTAAAAAAAATGTTTGGTTTGAAAATGCTAATGGTGGATTGGTTTGAAAATGCAAATTGCGCTTTGGTTTGAAAATGCAAATGTTGGTTTGCTTTGAAAACGCAAATGGTAGTTTGGTTTCAAACTTCAAAAGGAGATTTGCTTTGAAAATGGAAAAGGTTTGCTTTGAAAATGCAAAAAATGTGGTTTGCTTTCAAAATGCAAAAGGTGGTTTGGTTTGAAAATGCAAATGGAGGTTTGCTTTGAAAATGCAAAAGGTTTGCCTTCAAAATGCAAACGATAGTTTGGTTTGAAAATGCAAAACGAGGTTTGGTTTGAAAATGCAAAAGGTGGTTTGCTTTGTAAATGCAAACGGTGATTTTCTTTGAAAATGCAAAAGGTGGTTTGCTTTCAAAATGCAAATGGAGGTTTGGATTGAAAATACAAAACGTTTGCTTTGAAAATGCAAAAGTATGCTTGGTTTGAAAATGCAAAATATTTGATTTGATAAAGCAAAATATTTGCTTTGAAAATGCAAAAGGAAATTTGGTTTGAAAATGCAATAGGAGGTTTTGTTTGAAAATGCAAACTGTGGTTTGGTTTGAAAATGCAAAAAGAGGTTTTGTTTGAAAATGCGAAAGGTGGTTTGGTTTGAAAATGCAAAAGGTAGATTGCTTTGAAAATGCAAACGGTGGTTTGCTTTGAAAATGCAACAGTTGGTTTACTTGGAAAATGCAAGAAGTGGTTTGCTATGAAAATGCAAAAGGTTTCCTTTGAAAATGCAAAATATTTGATTTGATAAAGCAAAAGGTTTGCTTTGAAAATGCAAAACGTTTGCTTTGAAAATGCGAAACGTTAGCTTTGAAAATGCAAAAGTAAGTTTTTTTTTAAAATGCAAAAGGAGATTTGGTTTGAAAATGCAAAAGGTTTGCTTTGAATATGCAAACGTTTGCTTTGAAAATGCATAAAGTGGTTTGCTTTGAATATGCAAAAGATGGGTTGTTGAAAATGCAAATGGTGGTTTGGTTTGGAAATGCAAAATGTTTGCTTTGGCAATGCAAATAGTTTGGTTTGAAAATGCAAATGGTGTTTTGGTTTGAAAATGCAAATGGTGGTTACGTTTGAATATTCAAATGGTAGTTTGGTTTGAAAATGCAACAGGTGGTTTGTTTTGAAAATGCAAATAGTGTTTTGGCTTGCAAATGCACATGGTGGTTTGGTTTGAAACTGCAAAAGTAGATTTGGTTTTAAAATTCAAAAGGATTGCTTTGAAAATGCAAAAGGTTTGCTTTGAAATGCAATAATTGGTTTGCTTTGAAAATGTAAAAGTTGGTTTAGGTTGAAAATGCAAATGGTGGTTTGCTTTGAAAGTGCAATAGGTTTGCTTTCAAAATGCAAAAGGTAGTTTGGTTTGAAAATGCAAAACGCGGTTTGGTTTGAAAATACAAATGGTGGTTTGGTTTGAATACTCAAATTGTAGTTTAATTGAAAAAGCAACTGGAGGTTTGGTTTGGTTAGGGTCTCCAGCACAGAGACCGGCCCTGATGCTCATAAGGGTAGCAAAAAGAGGAGGGCAATTGTAATAGGGGACTCTATAGTTAGGGGGTCGGATGGGCGATTCTGTGGACGCAGTCGGGAAACCCGGATGGTAGTTTGCCTCCCTGGTGCCAGGGCCTCGCACGTGTCGGAACGTGTCCAAAAGATTCTGAAAAGGGAGGGAGAGGAGCCTGATGTTGTGGTACACATAGGTACCAATGACATAGGCAGAAAAAGAGATGAGGCCCTGAAGGGAGAATTTAGGGAGTTGAGGGGAAAGTTAAGGAGAAGGACCAAAAGGGTAACAATTTCAGGATTATTGCCTGTGCCGCGTGACAGTGAGAGTAGGAATGGAATGAGGTGGAGGATAAATGCATGGCTGAGGGACTGGTGCAGTGGGCAGGGATTCAAATTTCTTGATCACTGGGACCTCTTTTTGGGAAGGCATGATCTGTACAAAAAGGACGGGTTGCACTTGAACCCGAGGGGGACCAATATCCTGGCAGGGAGATTTGCAAAGGCTACTGGGGAGACTTTAAATTAGAAAGGCTGGGGGGAGGGACTCAGGTAGAGGGGGCTAGGGGACAGGGTGTGGGGCAAGAGGCAAAGAAGGGAAGCACTCGGACCCAAAATGTAGGCGAGAAAGAGGAAAAAGATAATAGACAGAGAATAAGGGATGGTGGGTTTATAAAATGTGTATATTTTAATGCTAGGAGCATTGTAAGAAAGGTGGATGAACTTAGAGCCTGGATTGACACCTGGAAATATGATGTTGTGGCAATCAGTGAAACATGGTTGCAGGACGGCTGTGATTGGAAACTAAATATTCCAGGATTTCGTTGCTTCAGGTGTGATAGAATTGGAGGGACCAGAGGTGGAGGTGTTGCATTGCTTGTCAGAGAGGATATTACAGCAGTACTTTGGCAGGATAGATTAGAGGGCTCGTCTAGGGAGGCTATTTGGGTGGAAATGAGAAGTGTGAACTGTGTAGCAACACTTTTAGGGGTGTAATATAGACCGCCAAATGGGTAGCTAGAATTGGAAGATCAAATATGTAAGGAGATAGCAGATATTAGTAATAAGCACAAGGTAGTGATTGTGGGAGATTTCAATTTTCCCAAAATAGACTGGGAAACACATTCTGTAAATGGGCTGGGTGGTTTGGAGTTTGTAAAATGTGTGCAGGATAGTTTTTTGCAGCAGTACATAGAGGTATCGACCAGAGAAGGGGCAGTGCTGGACCTCCTGTTAGGAATTGAGGCAGGTCAGGTGACGGAGGTATGCGTTGGTGAGCACTTCGGGACCAGTGATCACAATACCATTAGTTTCAATATGATTATGGAGAGAGTCAGAACTGGACAGAAGGTGGAGATTTTTGATTGGGGAAAGGCTAACTTTGATGGAATGCGTAAGGATTTAAAAGGGAGTGAACTGGGACACTCTGTTTTATGGGAAGGATGTAGAAGAGAAATGGAAGACATTTAAAGGGAAATTGTAAGTACAGAATCTTTATGTCCCTGTTAGGGTGAAAGGGAATAGTAAAAATTGTAAAGAGGCATGGTTTTCAAGAGAAATTGGACACTTGTTTCGAAAAAAGAGATTATCTACAATAATTATAGGAGATATGGAGTAAATGAGGTGCTAGAGGCGTATAAAGAATGTAAAAAGAATCTTAAGAAATAAATTAGGAAGGCTAAAAGAAGATACGTGGTTGCTTTGGCAAGAAAGGTGAAAGTACATCCAAAGGGTTTCTACAGCTATATTCATAGCAAAAGGATAACAAGGGATAAAATTGGACCATTAGAGATACAGAATGGACAGCTATCTGCAGAGCCAAAAGAGATGGGGGAGATATTGAACAATTTATTTTCTTCGGTATTCACCAAGGAGAAGGATATTCAACTATGTGAAGTAAGGAAAAAAGTAGAGTAGCTATGGAAACTATGCGTTTTAAAGAGGAGGAAGTACTGACACTTTTGAAAAATATAAAAGTGGATAAATCTCCAGGTTCTGATAGGATATTCCCTAGGACATTGAGGGAAGTTAGTGTAGAAATAGCAGGAGCTATGACAGAAATATTTCAAATGTCATTAGAAAAGGAATAGTACCGGAGGATTGGCGTACTGCGCATGTTGTCCCATTGTTTAAAAAGGGTTCAAAGAATAAACCTAGCAATTATAGACCTGTTAGTTTGACGTCAATGTTGGGTAAATTAATGGAAAGGATCTGGATAAACAGGGTCTGATCATATAAGCATCTGGATAAACAGGATCTGATCAGGAACAGCCAACATGGATTTGTGCCTGGAAGTTCATGTTTGACAAACCTTCTTGAATTTTTCGAAGCGGTTACTAGGGAAATTGATGAGGGTAAAGCAGTGGATGTTGTCTATATGGATTTCAGTAAGGCATTTGACAAGGTTCCCCATGGAAGGTTGGTTAAGAAGGTTCAATCTTTGGGTGTTAATGGCGGAGTAGCAAGATGGATTCAACAGTTGCTGAATAGGAGATGTCAGACAGTAATGGTGGATGGCTGTTTGTGAGGTTGGAAGCCAGTGACCAGTGGGGTGCCTCAAGGATCTGTGTTGGGTCCACTGTTGTTTGTCATGTACATCAATGATCTGGATGATGGGGTGGAAAATTGGATAAGTAAGTATGCAGATGATACTAAGATAGGTGGTGTTGTGGATAATTAAGTAGATTTTCAAAGTCTACAGAGAGATTTGGGCCATATGGAAAAGTGGGCTGAAAGATGGCAGATGGAGTTTATGCTGATAAATGTGAAGTGCTACATCTTGTCAGGACAAATTAAAATAGGACGTACATGGTAAATGGTAGGGAATTGAGGAATGTTGTGGAACAGAGAGATCTAGGAATAACTGTGCATAGTTCCCTGAAGGTGGAATCGCATGTAGATAGGGTGGTAAAGAAAGCCTTTGGTGTGCTGGCCTTTATAAATCAGAGCATTGAATATAAGAGCAGGGAAGTAATGTTAAAATTGTACAAGGCATTGGTGAGACCAATTCTGGAGTATGGTGTACAATTTTGGTCGCCAAATTATAGGAAGGATGTCAACAAAATAGAGAGAGTACAGAGGAGATTTACTAGAATGTTGCCTGGGATCCAGCAACTATGTTACAGAGAAAGGTTGAACAAGTTAGGTCTTTATTCTTTGGAGCGCAGAAGGTTAAGGGGGAATTTGATTGAGGTCTTTAAAATGATGGAAGGGATAGGCAGAGTTAGTTGACGTGGATAAGCTTTTCCCATTAAGGGTAGGGAAGATTCAAACAAGAGGGCATGACATGCGAATTATGGGACGGTAGTTTAGGGGTAACGTGAGGGGGAACTTCTTTACTCAGAGGGTGGTGGCTGTGAGGAATAAGCTTCCAGCAGAAGTAGTGGTGGAGGCAGGATCGATTATTACATTTAAAGGTAAAGTGGACAGGTTATATGGACGGGAAGGGAATGGTGGGGTATGGTCTGAGTGCAGGTAGATGGGACTAGGGGAAAACAAATGGTCGGCACGGACTGGAAGGGCCGAGAGGGCCTGTTTCTATGCTGTAATTGTTAAATGGTTATATGGTTATATGGTTAAAATGCAAATTATGGTTTGGCTTGCAAATGCACATGGTGGTTTGGTTTGAAAATGTAAAATGATGTTTGGTTTGAAAATGCTAATGGTGGTTTAGTTTGAAAATTCAAATTGTGCTTTGGTTTAAAATGCAAATGTTGGTTTGGTTTGTAAACGCAAATGGTAGTTTGGTTTGAAACTGCAAAAGGAAATTTGGTTTCAAAATACAAAACGTTTGCTTTGAAAATGCAAAAGGTTTGCTTTGAAAATGCAAAAAGTGGTTTGCTTTGAAAATGCAAAAGGTGGTTTGGATTGAAAATGCAAATGGTGGTTTGCTTTGAAAATGCAAAAGGTTTCCTTTGAAAAAGGCAAAAGATAGTTTGGTTTGAAAATTCAAAACGAGGTTGGTTTGAAAATGCAATAGGTGGTTTGATTTCTAAATGCAAAAGGTGGATTGCTTTGAAAATGCAAATGGTGATTTGCTTTGAAAATGCAAAAAGTGGTTTGCTTTGAAAATGCAAATGGAGGTTTGGATTGAAAATACAAAAGGTTTGCTTTGAAAATTCAAAAGTAGGTTTGGTTTGAAAATGCAAAATATTTAATTTGAAAAAGCAAAAGGTTTGCTATGAAAATGCAAAAGGTTAGCTTTGAAAATGCAAAAGTATGTTTGGTTTGAAAATGCAAAAGGAGGTTTAGTTTGAAAATATAATAGGAGGTTTGGTTGAAAATGCAAAAGTTTTGGTTTGAAAATGCAGAAGGTGGTTTGGGTTGAAAATGCAAGAGGTGGTTTTCTATGAAAATGCAAAGGTTCCTTTGAAAATGCAAAATATTTGATTTAAGAAACCAAACGTTTTGCTTTGAAAATGCAAAAGGTTTGTTTTGAAAACGCAAAACGTTTGCTTTGAAAATGCAAAAGGAAGTTTGGTTTGAAAATGCAAAAGGATGTTTAGTTTGAAATTGCAAATTGTGGTTTATTTGAAAATGCAAATGGTGGTTTGGTTTGGAAAAACAAGAGGATGGTTGGGTCTAAATTGCAATTGGTGGTTTGGTTTGAAAATGCAAAAAGTTTGGTATGTAAATGAAAAAAGATTGGATTGAAAATGCAAATGGTGGTTTGAACACGCAAATGGCAGTTTGATTTGAAAACACAAATTGTGGTTTGGTTTGAAACTGCAAAAGGAGATACTGCAAACCCCTAATGCATGGTTTGAAAATGCTGTGGTTTGGATTTGAAAATGCAAAATGTTTGCTTTGAAAATGCAAAAGGTGGTTTGCTTTCAAAATTCAAAAGGTGGTTTGGTTTGAAAATGCAAATGGTAGTTTGCTTTGAAAATGCAAAAGGCTTGCTTTCAAAATGCAAAATATAGTTTGGTTTGAAAATTCAAAAGGTGGTTTGCTTTGTAAATGTAAAGGTGGATTGCTTTGAAAATGCAAAAGGTGGTTTGCTTTGAAAATGCAAAAGGTGGTTTGCTTTGAAAATGCAGATGGAGGTTTGGTTTGAAAATACAAAAGGTTTGCTTTCAAAATGCAAAAGTAGGTTTGGTTTGTAAATGCAAAATAATTAATTTGAAAAAGCGACAAGGTTTGCTTTGAAAATGCAAAAGGAAGTTTGATTTGAAAATGCAATAGGAGGTTTGGTTTGAAATTGCAAATAGTGGGATTGCATTAAAATGCAAATGGTGGTTTGGATAGAAAATGCAAAAGCTTTGGTTTGAAAATGTAAAGGAGGTTTGGTTTGAACATGCAAAAGGTTTGCTTTGAAAATGGAAAAGGAGGTTTGCTTGAATATGCAACAGGTTTGCTTTGAAAATGCAAAAGGAGGTTTGGTTGAATATGGTAATGGTGGATTTGGTTTGAAATTGCAAATGGAGGCTTGGTTTGAACATGCAAAAGGAGATTTGGTTTGAAAATACAAAACGTTTGCTTTGACAATGCAAAAGGTTTGCTTTGAAAATGCAAAAGGTTCGTTTTGAAAATACAAAAGTATGTTTGGTTTGAAAATGCAAAAGCAGGTTTTGTTTGTAAATGCAATAGGAGGTTTGGTTTGCAAATGCAAAAGCTTTGGTTTGAAAATGCAGAAGGTGGTTTGGGTTGAAAATGCAAAAAGTGGTTTGCTTTGTAAATGCAAAAGGTGGTTTGAGTTGAAAATGCAAATGGTGGTTTGGTTTGAAATTGCAAATGGTGGTTTGGTTTGAAAATGCAAAAGGAGATTTGGATTGAAAATGCAAAAGGTTTGCTGTGAAAATGCAAAAAGTGGTTTGCTTTGTAAATGCAAAATATGGTTTTAGTTGAAAATGCAACTAGTGGTTTGCTATGGAAAAGCACAACGTTTGCTTTAAAAATGCAAATGAAGGTTTGCAATCAAAATGCAAATGGTGGATTGCTTTGAAAATACAACAGGTGGTTTGAGTTGAAAATGCAAATGGTGGTTTGAGTTGAAAATGCAAATGGTGGTTCGGTTTGGAAATACAAAATGTTTGCTTTGGCAATGCAAACGTTTTGCTATGAAAATGTAATATGTTTGCTTTAAAAATGCAAATGAAGGTTTACTTAAAAATGCACACGGTGGTTTGCTTTGAAAATGCAATAGGTGGTTTGTTATGAAAATGCCAAAGGTGGTTTGCTATGAAAATGCAAAACGTTTGCTTTGAAAATGCAAAAGGTTTGCTTTGAAGATGCAAAAAGTTTGCATTGATAATGTAAAAAGTGGTTGCCTTTAAAAATGCAAAAGAAGGTTTGGTTTCAAATTGCAAATGGTGGTTGGGTTTGAAAATGCAAATGGTGGTTTGGTTTGAAAATGCATAAGGTTTGGTTTGGTTTGTTAAAGGTTTGGTATGAAAATGCAAAAGTATGTTTGGTTTCAAAATGCAAAAGATTTGCTTTGGAAATGCAAAAATTTGCTTTGAAAATGCAAAAGGAGGTTTGGTTTGAAATTGCAAATGGTGGCTGGGTTTGAAAATGCAAATGGTGATTTGGTTTGAAAATGCAAACGATTTGATTTGAAAATGCAAAAGGTTTGCTTTGAAAATGAAAAAGGCTTGCTTTGAATATGCAAAAGGTTTGCTTGGAAAATGCTAAAGGAAGTTTGGTTGGAAAATGCAAAAGGAGATTTGGTTTGAAAATGCAGAAGATGTGCTTGGAATATGCAAACGTTTGCTTTCAAAATGCATAAAGTGGTTTGCTTTGAATATGCAAAAGGTAGTTTGAGTTGAAAATGCAAATGGTGGTTTGGTTTGGAAATGCAAATAGTGGTTTGGTTTAAATATTGAACGGTAGTTTGGTTTCAAAATGCAACTGGAGGTTTGTTTTGAAAATGCAAATAGTGGTTTGGCTTGCAAATGCACATAGTGGTTTGGTTTGAAACTGCAAAAGGAGATTTGTTTTAAAAACACAAAAGGATTGCTTTGAAAATGCAAAAGGTTTGCTTTGAAAATGCAATAAGTGGTTTGCTTTGAAAATGTAAAATTAGGTTTGGTGTGAAAATGCAAATGGTGATTTGCTTTGAAAATACAATAGGTTTGCTTTCAAAATGCAAACGGTGGTTTGCTTTGAAAATGCAAAAGGTGGTTTGCTTTGAAAATGCAAAAGGTGGTTTGCTTTGAAAATGCAAATGGAGGTTTGGTTTGAAAATACAAAAGGTTTGCTTTCAAAATGCAAAAGTAGGTTTGGTTTGTAAATGCAAAATAATTAATTTGAAAAAGCAAAAGGTTTGCTTTGAAAATGCAAAAGGACGTTTGATTTGAAAATGCAATAGGAGGTTTGGTTTGAAATTGCAAATAGTGGGATTGCATTAAAATGCAAATGGTGGTTTGGATTGAACATGCAAAAGGTTTGCTTTGAAAATGGAAAAGGAGGTTTGCTTGAATATGCAACAGGTTTGCTTTGAAAATGCAAAAGGAGGTTTGGTTGAATATAGTAATGGTGGTTTGGGTTGAATATAGTAATGGTGGTTTGGTTTGAAATTGCAAATGGTGGCTTGGTTTGAAAATGCAAAATGAGATTTGGTTTGAAAATACAAAACGTTTGCTTTGAAAATGCAAAAGGTTTGCTTTGAAAATGCAAAAGGTTCGTTTTGAAAATGCAAAAGCAGGTTTAGTTTGAAAATGCAAAAGCAGGTTTAGTTTGAAAATACAATAGGAGGTTTGGTTTGCAAATGTAAAAGCTTTGGTTTGAAAATGCAGAAGGTGGTTTGGGTTGAAAATGCAAAAAGTGGTTTGCTTTGTAAATGCAAAAGGTGGTTTGAGTTGAAAATGCAAATGGTGGTTTGGTTTGAAATTGCAAATGGTGGCTTGGTTTGAAAATGCAAAAGGAGATTTGGATTGAAAATAAAAAAAGGTTTGCTCTGAAAATGCAAAAAGTGGTTTGCTTTGTAAATGCAAAAGATGGTTTTAGTTGAAAATGCAAATAGTGGTTTGCTTTGGAAAAGCAAAATGTTTGCTTTAAAAATGCAAATGAAGGTTTGCAATCAAAATGCAAATGGTGGATTGCTTTGAAAATACAACAGGTGGTTTGAGTTGAAAATGCAAATGGTGGTTTGGTTTGGAAATGCAAAATGTTTGCTTTCGCAATGCAAAAGTTTTGCTATGAAAATGTAATATGTTTGCTTTAAAAATGCAAATGAAGGTTTACTTAAAAATGCAACAGGTGGTTTGCTTTGAAAATGCAACAGGTGGTTTGTTATGAAAATGCCAAAGGTGGTTTGCAATGAAAATGCAAAACGTTTGCTTAGAAAATGCAAAAGGTTTGCTTTGAAGATGCAAAAGGTTTGCATTGACAATGTAAAAAGTAGTTGCCTTTAAAAATGCAAAAGGAGGTTTAGTTTCAAATTGCAAATGGTGGTTGGGTTTGAAAATGCAAATGGTGGTTTGGTTTGAAAATGCATAAGGTTTGGTTTGAAAATGTAAAAGTATGTTTGGTTTGAAAATGCAAAAGATTTGCTTTGGAAATGCAAAAGGTTTGCTTTGAAAATGCAAAAGGAGGTTTGTTTTGAAATTCCAAATGGTGACTGGGTTTGAAAATGCAAATTGTGGTTTGGTTTGAAAATGCAAATGGTGGTTTGGTTTGAAAATGCAAACGATTTGATTTGAAAATGCAAAAGGTTTGCTTTGAAAATGCAAAAGGCTTGCTTTGAATATGCAAAAGGTTTGCTTGGAAAATGCAAAAGGAAGTTTGGTTGGAAAATGCAAAAGGAGATTTGGTTTGAAAATGCAAAAGATGTGCTTTGAATATGCAAACGTTTGCTTTGAAAATGCATAAAGCGGTTTGCTTTGATATGCAAAAGGTAGTTTGAGTTGAAAATGCAAATGGTGGTTTGGTTTGGAAATGCAAATAGTGGTTTGGTTTAAATATTGAACGGTAGTTTGGTTTCAAAATGCAACTGGAGGTTTGTTTTGAAAATGCAAATAGTGGTTTGACTTGCAAATGCACATAGTGGTTTGGTTTGAAACTGCAAAAGGAGATTTGGTTTAAAAATACAAAAGGTTTGCTTTGAAAATGCACTAAGTGGTTTGCTTTGAAAATGTAAAATTAGGTTTGGGTTGAAAATGCAAATGGTGGTTTGCTTTGAAAATGCAAAACGCGGTTTGGTTTGAAAATGCAAATAATGGTCTGGCTTGCAAATGCACATGGTGGTTTGGTTTGAAAATGCAAAAGGTTTGCTTTGAAATTTTAAATGGTGGTTTGGTTTGAATATTCAAATTGTAGTTTGGGTTGAAAATGCAACTGGAGGTTTGGTTTGAAAATGCAAATAATGGTTTGGCTTGAAATTGCACATGGTGGTTTGGTTTGAAAATGCAAAAGGTTTGCTTTGAAAATGCAAAAGGTTTGCTTTGAAAATGCAAAAGGAGGTTTGGTGTGAAATTGCAAAACAATCATTTGAAAAAGCAACAGGTTTCCTTTGAAAATGCAAAAGGTTTGCTTTGAAAATGCAAAAGGAAGTTTGGTTTGGAAATGCAAAGGGAGGTTTGGTTTGGCATGGCAAATGGTGGTTTGGTTTGAAAATGCAAATGGTGGTTTGGTTTCGAAATGCAAAAGGTGGTTGAGTTTGAAAATGCAAAAGGAGGTTTGGTTTAAAATGCAAATGTTGGTTTGGTGTGAAAATTAAAATGGTGGTGTGGTTTGAAAAAGCAAAAGTTTTGCTTTGGAAATGCAAAAGGTTTGTTTTGGAAATGCAAAAGTTTGCTTTGAAAATGCAAAAGTTAGTTTGTTGAGAATAGAAATTGTGGTTTGGTTTAAAAATGCAAAATGGTGGTTTGGTTTAAAAATGCAAAATGGTGGTTTGGTTTGAAAATGCAAAAGGAGGTTTGGTTGAAAATGGTAATGGTGGTTGGTTTGAAAATGAAAATGGTGGCTTGGTTTGATACTGCAAAAGCAGATTTGGTTTGAAAATGCAAAAGGTTTGCTTTTAAAATGCAAAAGGATTGCTTTGAAGATGCAAAAGGTTTGCTTCGAAAATGCAAAAAGTGGCTTGCTTTGAAAATGCAAAAGGATGTTTGGTTTGAAATTTCAAATGGTTGTTGGGTTTGAAAATGCAAATGGTGGTTTGGATTGTAAATGCATAAGGTTTGGATTGAAAATGCATACGGTTTGGTTTGAAAATGCAAATTGTTTGGTTTGAAAAAGCAAAAGATTTGATTTGGAAAAGCAAATGGTTTGCTTTGAAAATGCAAAAGGTTTGCTTTGAAAATGCAAAAGGTTCGCTTGGAAAATGCAAACGATTTGCTTGGAAAAAGCAAAAGGAAGTTTGGTTTGAAAACGCAAAAAGAGGTTTGGTTTGAAAATGCAAAAGGTTTGCTTTGAAAATGCAAAAGGACGTTTGGTTTGAAAATGCAAACATTTCATTTTAAAAAGCAACAGGTTTGCTTTGAAAATGCAAAAGGAAGTTTGGTTTAGAAATGCAAAGGGAGGTTTGGTTTGGCATGGCAAATGGTGGTTTGGTTTGAAAATGCAAATGGTGGTTTGGTTTTGAAATGCAAAAGGTGGTTGGGTTTGAAAATGCAAAAGGAGGTTTGGTTTAAAATGCAAATGTTGGTTTGGTGTGAAAATGCAAATGGTGGTGTGGTTTGAAAAAGCAAAAGTTTTGCTTTGGAAATGCAAAAGGTTTGTTTTGGAAATGCAAAAGTTGTCTTTGAAAATGCAAAAGTTAGTTTGTTCAGAATAGAAATGGTGGTTTGGTTTAAAAATGCAAAATGGAGGTTTGGTTTAAAAATGCAAAATGCTGGTTTGGTTTGAAAATGCAAAAGGAGGTTTGGTTGAAAGTGGTAATGGTGGTTGGTTTGAAAATGCAAATGGTGGCTTGGTTAGAAAATGCAAAAGGAGATTTGGTTTGAAAATGCAAAAGGTTTGCTTTGAAAATGCAAAAGGATTGCTTTGAAGATGCAAAAGGTTTGCTTTGAAAATGCAAAAAGTGGCTTGCTTTGAAAATGCAAAAGGATGTTGGGTTTGAAAATGCAAATGGTGGTTTGGATTGTAAATGCATAAGGTTTGGATTGAAAATGCATACGGTTTGGTTTGAAAATGCAAATTGTTTGGTTTGAAAAAGCAAAAGATTTGATTTGGAAAAGCAAATGGTTTGCTTTGAAAATGCAAAAGGTTTGCTTTGAAAATGCAAATGGTTTGCTTGGAAAATGCAAACGATTTGCTTGCAAAATGCAAACGATTTGCTTGGAAAATGCAAAAGGAAGTTTGGTTTGAAAACGCAAAAAGAGGTTTGGTTTGAAAATGCAAAAGGTTTGCTTTGAAAATGCAAAAGGAGGTTTGGATTGAAAATGCAAACATTTCATTTTAAAAAGCAACAGGTTTGCTTTGAAAATGCAACAGGTTTCCTTTGAAAATGCAAAAGGTTTGCTTTGCAAATGCAAAAGGAAGTTTGGTTTAGAAATGCAAAGGGAGGTTTGGTTTGGCATGGCAAATGGTGGTTTTGTTTCTTGAAATGCCAAAAGACCGTGGTTAGGGTGTGAAAATCAAAAGGAGGTTGGGTGTGAAAATTGCCAAAAGCGTTTTGGTGTGTTTAAAATCGCAAATGTTGTATGGTTGGTGTGGTTTGATGTTGGTTTGGTGTGAAAAGCAAGGTTTTGTTTTGCAAAAGTAACTGTTTTGCAAAAGGCTTTGTTTTGGGAATGCCAAAAAGGTTTGTTGTGGAAAGTGCAAACGTTTTCATTGAAAATGGCAAAAGTTAGCTCTTTGTTCAGAATTCGAAATGGTGGTTTTGGTTAAAAATGCAAAAAGGCGGTTTTTGGTATGTGAAAATGGTAATGTGGCTGGTTTATGCAAATGGTGGTGGTTTGGTGCATAAGGTTTGGTGAAAATGCATAATGTTTGGTCTGAAAATGCAAACGTGTTTGGTTTGAAAAAGCAAAGATTTGATTTGGAAGGCATAATGGTTTTTGAAAATGCAAAAGAGTGGAAAATGACGATTTGCTTGAAAAATGCAATAGATAGTTTGGTTTGAAAAATGCAAAAAGTGGTTTGGTTCAAAATGCAAAAGGTGTAGTGAAAATCGACAGGTTTGCTTTTGAAAAAATTGGTAAATTGCAAACGGTTTTCACTTTGAAATGCAAAAGGTAGTTTGTTGAATGCCCAAAGGGAGGTTTGCTTTGGCATTTCTCAAATGTGGTTTGGTTGGAAAATGCAAATGGTGGTTTTGTTTATAAATGCAAGGGTGGTTGGTTGAAAATGCAAAAGTTGAAGTATGTTCAAATGCAACTGGAGGTTTAGTTTGTGGAAATGGTTTGGGGATTGGTCTTGAAAATGTTGCAAATGCATAAGGTTTGTTTGAAACAAAAGGAATAATTGCAAAGGGGGTTTGGTTTGAAAAATGGTTATTGATCACGCAAAATAGTTGTTCGATTTGAAAACGCAAACAGTGGGTTGAAACACGCAAATAATGGTGGGTTTTGAGACAAATGCAAATGGCGGTTTGGTTTGAAATGCAAAAGGAGGTGTTAAGTGGTATGGTTTGAAAATGCAATACAGTGGTTTGGTTTGGAAATTCAAAGGGTAGTTTGCAATGCATGAAATGATTGCTAAAGATTTGGCAAATGTTTGCTTTTAAATGCAATAGGTTTGGTTTTGGAATATGCAAAAGGTTTTCTTTGGGAAAGGTGTGCAAATGGTGGTTTGGTTTGGAAGCAAAGGTAGTATGTTTGGTTTGCATCGAAATGACAAATTATTGGCTTTGAAAAATGCAAATGCAAAAGATTTGCTTTGCTTGGTAAATGGTTTGCATGGAAATGAGCCAAATGATATGCAAAAGGTGGTTTGCTTTGTCAAATGCAGAAGGAGTGGGTTTGCTTGAAAATATGCTTTTTGAAAATGCTGCAAAAGAAAATGCAAATTGCTTGGTTTGAAAATGCTAAAGATTTGGTGGTCTAAATTGGCCATTGAAACAAATAGTGGTTCGATTTGCAAAGCAAAGGTTTTGCTGTTTTGAAAATGCAAAAGGTTTGAAAAATGGTCCCAAAAGTAAGTGGTTTCAAATTGCAAATGGTGGTTGGGTTTGAAATGCCAAATAGGAGGTTTGGTTTGAAAAAGCAAAAGGTGTATTTGGTTGAAAATGCATATGGTGGTTTGGTTTGGAAATGCAAAGAGTAGTTTGCTTGCAAAGGTTGGTTTGAAATGATGTTTGCTTTGAAAATGCATTTGAAAATGAATGTTTGGTTTTAAAATGCAAAAAGGTTTTGCAGGTGGTTTGGTTTGTTAAAGAAATCTGCAAACTATTGGCTTTGAAAAATGCGGTTTGAAAATGCAGAGTTAGTTTGCCTGGAAAATGTTGGTTTTGTTTGAAAATAACAAAAGATGGTTTGCTGGAAAATGGAAAAGGTGGTTTTGAAAATTGCAAAGGTTTGCTTTGTTGCAAATGCAAATGAGTTTGCCTTTGAAAATGCAAGTTTGGAAAGGTTTGCTTTGGCATTGCTTTGCATTAATGGTGGTTGGTATTGTTTTGAGAAATGCAAATGGTGGTTTGTAATGTTTCTAAAATGCAAAGGGTGGTTTGCGGTTTGGTTTGTGTTTTTGAAAAAGCAAAGGTGGTTTGTTTGTGATTGGTGCTTGAAAAATTGGTAGTTTGGTTAGTTTGCTTTAAATTGAAAATCAACTGGAGTTTGAAAATGCCAAAAATGCAAATAATAGGTTTTGCTGCAAATGCATCATGGGTCGGTGTTGTGGTTTTGAAAATGCAAAAAAATTCATTGATTTGAAAAGCAACAAAGGTTGCCAAAAATGGAAGGAATTTGAAAATGCAAAAGGTTTGCATTAAAAGGTTTGCTTTGAAAATGCAAAAGAAGTTGAATATTCAAAAGGAAATTTGTTTTGGAAATGCAAAGGGGGAAATTTGGTTTTGGTTGCTTCTGGAAATGCAAATAGGTGGTTTGAAAAACGCAAAATATGCTGGTTCAAGTGAACAAAATGTGTTTGCTTTTTGTAAATGCCCAAATGGTTTGAAATGCGCAATTGAAAAGTGGTGTTGAACAAAAGGTTTTGCACAAAAAGGTTTGCTTTGAATTTGAAAAGTACGTTTGCGCAAAATGATTTGTGCAAATCATTGAAAATGATTGGACAAACGCAAACGGCTGGGTTGAAATTGCAAAAACAAAGTTGCATTTTTGTAAATATTGGGATTGAAATTGCATGAAAATAAGTTTGGTTTCAAAATTGCTGGTTGGCGGCAAATGGGTTGGTGAACATTGAAATGCAAAATGCAAAGGAGGTGTGGTTTGCAAATGTAAAAGGAAGTGAGTTTGAAAATGCAAAAGTAGGTTTGTGTTGAAAATTCAAGAGGTTTGGCTAGAAATTGCAAATGGTTCCTTGGTTTGAAAATGCAAAAGGGTTGGTTTGCAAATGCAAAAGGATTGGATTTATAATGCATATGGTGGTTTGGGTTGAAAATGCAAATGGAGGTTTGAACACGAAAATGGTGGCTTGATTTGAAAACGCCAATGGTGGTTTGGTTTGAAAATGCAATAGGTTTGCTTTGAAAATGCAAAAGGTTTGCTTTGGAAAGGCAAAAGTAGGTTTGTTCAGAAAATGCAAAAGATTTGAGTTGAAAATGCAAAAGGTTTGCTTTGAAAATACAAAAGGATTTTTTTCAAAATGCAAAAGGTTTGATTTAAAAATGCAAAAGGAAGTTTGGTTTGAAAATGCAATAGGAGGTTTGGTTTGAACTTGCAAATGGTGGTTTGGTTTTAAAATGCTGAAGGAGGTTTAGATTGAAAATGCTAAAGGTTGAGATGCCCACAGGAGCCGTTGGAAGAGGAGGAGGGGGAGGAGCGTCACCCGACCGGTAAGCTTCAAAATCTAGCGCGGGGCTTGTTTTTTCAGAGGCCCACAGGAGCCGTTGGAAGAGGAGGAGGGGGAGGAGCGACACCCGACCGGTAAGCTTCAAAATCTAGCGCGGGGCTTGTGTTTTCAGAGGCTTACCCAAATCCATAAGATTCCATTTGGAGAAGTGGGTTTTTTTTTTAGGAAGCCGCTGATTGGTGGGAAGTGGACCAGGGTAAGCAGCTGATTGGCAGTCAGATTCCAGCAGTTTGTTGTGTACTTTGTATTGTGTTGCTATTGTGTCCTGTGTAAGGGGGCAGTATGAAGGCCAGGGCAGTGTACTGTTCTGGATGTCAGATGTGGGAGGTTAGGGAATCTGATAGCCCTCCAGACGTCCACATCTGCGCCATGTGTGTTGAGATGGGGCTCCTAAAGGACTGTGTTAGGAACCTGGAGCAGCAGCTCGATGACCTCGCGTCTCCTCAGGTAGAGAGGGGAGGAGGTCATAGATAGAGAGGAGCTACAGGGAGGTAGTCACTCCCAGACCACAGGAGGCAGACAAGCACCTCCGCGCCCGGACACGGTTCGAAAGGGCAAGGGACAGAGGCAGAGGATTAGAGAGTACCCCTGTGACCGCTATACACCTGGAAAATAGGTACTCGGGGTTTGAGTACGATTGGAGGGGACAGCCTAGCTGGGGGCACCAACTGCGGCCCAGGCCTCCGTCACAGAGACCGGGGGGCCCTGATGCTCAGAAGGAGGGTAGCAAAAAGAAGAGGGCAATTGTAATAGGGGACTCATTAGTTAGGGGTGTCGGATAGGCGATTCTGTAGACGCAGTCGGGAGATCCGAATGGTAGTTTGCCTCCCTGGTGCCAGGGTCTCGCATGTGTCAGAACGTGTACAAAGATTCTGATAAGGAGGGAGAGGAGCCTGATGTTTGTGGGTACACATAGGTACCAATGACATAGGCAGAAAAAGCTGAATGAGGTGCTCTGAGGGAGAAATTTAGGGAGTTGGGGGTAAAGTTTAAGGAGAGGACCAAAAGGGTAACGATTTCAGGATTACAGCCTGTGCCGCGTGACAGTGGGAGTAGGAATGAAATGAGGTGGAGGATAAATGCGTGGCAGTGGGCAGGGATTCAATTTTCTTGATCACTAGGGGACCTCTTTTGGGGTGAAGGCGAAGCATGATCTGTACACAAAGGACGGTTGTGCACTTGAGCCCGAGGGGGGGCCAATATTCTGGCAGGGAGATTTGCAAAGCTACTGGGGAGACTTGTAAACTAGAAAGGCTGGGGTGGAGGGACTCGGGTAGAGGGGGGGCTAGGGGTCAGGGTAGTGGGGCAAGAGGCAGAGAAGGGAAGCACTCGGATCCAAAATGTAGGGCGAGAAAGATGAAAAAAGATAATAGACCGAGAATAAGGGATGGTGGGTTTCTAAAAAATGTGTATATTTTAATGCTAGAGAGCATAGTAAGTAAGGTGGACGAACTTAGAGCCTGGATTGACACCTGGAAATATGATGTTGTGGCACTCAGTGAAACATGGTTGCAGGAGGGCTGTGATTGGAGGCAACTAAATATTCCAGGATTTCGTTGATTCAGGTGTGATAAAATTTGGAGGGACCAGGACGGGGAGAGGTGTTGCATTGCTTGTCAGAGAAGGTATTATAGCAGTGCTTTGGCAGGATTTAGATTAGGAGGGCTCGTCTAGGGAGGCTATTTGGGTGGAACTGAGAAGTGGGAACGGTATGTTGTAGGCAACTCTTTTAGGGTGTATTGTAGACCGGCAAATGGGAGCGTGAATTGGAAGAGCAAATATGTAAGGAGATAGCAGATATTAGTAGTAAGCACAAGGGTAGTGATTGTGGGAGATTTCAATTTCCAAAAATAGACTGGGAAACACATTCTGTAATGGGTTGGATGTTTGTGTTGGAGTTTGTAAAAGGAGTTGTGCAGGTGATAGTTTTTTGCAGCTTGAGTACATAGAGGTATCGACCAGAGAAGGGGGGCAGTGCTGGACCTACTGTTAGGAAATGAGGCTAAATTGGTCAGGTGACGGAGGTATGCGTTGGTGAGCACTTCGGGACCAGTGATCACAATACCATCAGTTTCAATATAATTATGGACGAAACGAGACCTTGTCAGAACTTGTGGACCTAGTAGGGTAGAGATTTGATTGGAATGGAGAAAGGCTATTCTTTGAGGGAATGCGTAAGGATTTTAAAGGAGGTGAATTGGGGACACTTTGTTTCATGGGAAGGATGTAGAAGAAAAAATGAGGGGACATTTAAAGGTGGAAATTGTAAGAGTACAGAATCTTTTATGTCCCTGTTAGGTTGAAAGGATAATAGTAAAAAATTGAAAAAAAGAGCCATGGTTTTGAAGGGAAATTCGACACTTGTTTCGAATAATAGAGAGATATCTACAATAAATAATTATAGGAGGCATGGAGTAAATGAGTGCTAGAGGAGTATAAAGAATGTAAAATGAATCTTAAGAAAGAAATTAGGAAGGCTGAAAGAAGATTAATGAGGTTGCTTTGGCAAAAAAGGTGAAAAGTAAACCAAAGGGTTCTACAGCTATATTAATAGCAAAAGGATAACGAGGGATAAAATTGGACCATCGCTCGCGAACCAGAATTGGACAGCTAACTGCAGAGCCAAAGAGATGGGGGAGATGTTGAACAATTTTGTCTTTTCTTCGGTATTCACCAAGGAGAGGATATTGAACTCGGTGAGTTA
The DNA here is from genome assembly GCA_035221665.1 of Okamejei kenojei. NCBI lineage: Eukaryota > Metazoa > Chordata > Chondrichthyes > Rajiformes > Rajidae > Okamejei > Okamejei kenojei. Next base: position 27,761 of record JAVHYY010000580.1, on the reverse strand, counting down.
AGGGAAAGAGTGTGAGTAGCTAGGGTAAACTATGAGATTCACGAGAGGAGGATAGTACTGACACTTTTGATAAAATATAAAAGTGGATAAGTCTCCAGGTCCTGACAGGATATTCCCTAGGACTTTGAGGAAGTTAGTGTAGAAATAGCAGGAGCTATGATCAGAATATTTCAAAATGTCATTAGAAACGGGAATAGTGCCGGAGGATTGGCGTTCTGCGCATGTTGTTCCATTGTTTAAAAAGGGTTCAAAGAATAAACTAGCAATTATAGGACTTATTAGGTTTTGACGTCAGTGGTGGGCAAATTAATGGAAAGGATACTTAGAGATAATATATATAAGCATCTGGATAAACAGGGTCTGATCAGGTAACAGTCAAACATGGATTTGTGCCTGGGAAGGTCATGTTGACAAACCTTCTTGAATTTTTTTGAAGAAGCGGTAAACTAGGGAAAATGATGAGGGTAACGCAGTGGATGTTGTCTATATGGGATTTCAGTAAGGCTTTTGACAAGGTTCCCCATGGAAGGGTTGGTTTAAGAAGGTTCAATCTTTGGGTGTTAATGGCGGAGTAGTGCAAGATCTGGTTTCAACAGTGGCTGAATGGGAGGGAGATGTCAGAAGAGTAATGGTGGATGGCTGTTTGTCAGGTTGGAAGCCGGGTGACCAGTGGGGTGCTCAGGGATCTTGTTGGGTCCACTGTTGTTTGTCATGTACATCAATGATCTGGATGAATGGGGTGGAAAAATTGGATAAGTAAGTATGCAGATGATACTAAGATTAGGTGGTGTTGATGGATAATGAAGTAGATTTTCAAAGTTACAGAGAGATTTGGGCCATTTGGAAAAGTGGGCTGAAAGATGGCAGATAGAATTTAATGCTGATAAGTATGTGAAGTGCTACATCTTGGCACGACAAATCAAAATACGGACGCCTCTACATGGTAAATGGTAGGGAATTGAGGAAATGCTGTGGAACAGAGGGATCTAGGAATTAACTGTGCATAGTTCACCTGAAGGTGGATCGCATGAGTAGATTAGGGTGGTAAAGAACGCCTTTGGTGTGCTGGCATTTATAAATCAGAGCATTGAATATAGGAGTAGGGAAGTAATGTTAAAATGTTGTCCAAGGCATTGGTAAGACCAATTCTGGAGTATGGTGTGCAATTTTGGTTCGCCTAGTATAGGAAGGATGTCAAACAAAATAGAGAGAGTACAGAGGAGGTTTACTAGAATGTTGCCAGGGTTCCAGCAACTATGTTACAGAGAAGAAAGGTTGAACAAGTTAGGTCTTTATTCTTTGGAGCGCAGAAGGTTAAGGGGGGACTTGATTGAGGTCTTTAAAATGATGAAAAGGGATAGACAGAGTGACGCGGATACGTTTTTCCCATGAGGGTAGGGAGGTTTCAAACAAAGAGGGCATGACATGAGAATTAAAGGACAGAGGTTTCGGGCGTTGGTAACGTGAGGGGGAATTTCTTTACTCAGAGGGTGGTGGCTGTGTGGAAATCAGCTTCCAGCAGAAGTGGTGGAGGCAAGATCAATTTTAAACATTTTAAGAGTAAAGTGGTTAATAGGTATATGGACGTGAAGGGAATGGAGGGGTATGGTCTGAGTGCAGTAGATGGGGACTAGGGGAAAACAAATGGTCGGCACGGACTGGTGGCCGAAGAGAGGGCGTGTTTCCGTGCTGTAATTGTTGTAAATATGGTTATGACTGGTTATATGGTTTTGCTTCAAAGTGCAAAAAAGTAGGTTGCTTGAAAATGTAAAGGTGGTTTGGGTTTAAATCGCTAAATGGAGGTTAGGGTTGAAAGTGGAAATGGTGGTTTGGTTTGAAAACTCCCACAAAGGAGGTTTGCTTTGAAATTGCAAAAAGGAGTGGTTTGCTTTAAAATGCAAAATGTCTGGTTTGCAAATGCGATAGGATTGGTTTGAAAATGCAAATGATGGTTTGAACACGCAAATGGTGGTTTGGTTTGAAAATGCAAATGTGGTTTGAACACGAAAATGGTGGATTAGGTTGAAAATGCAAAAAGTAGGTTTGTGTTGAAAATGCTAATGTTTTTGATTGAGAGAAAAGGAAAAAGGTCTTGCTTTGAAAATTCCAAAGGTTTGCTTTAAAAAAGCAAAAGGAAGTTTGGTTGTAAAATGCAAAAGTAGGTTTGTGTTGAAAATTCAAGTGGAGGTTGGTTTGAAAATTAGTAAATGGTTCTTTGGGTTTGAAAATGCAAAATTAGTTGGTTTACAAATGCAATAATATTGGACCTTGTTAATGCAAATGTGTTTGTTTGGAAAATGCTAAAGTGGCGCTTCTGAACACGACAAATGTTGTTTTGATTTGAAAACGCAAATGGTGGTTTGGTTTGAAAATGCGAAAAGGTTTGCTTTGAAAAGGCAAAAGTAGGTTTGTTCAGAAAATGCAAAAGATTTGAGTTGAAAATGCAAAAGGTCTGCTTTTGAAAATGCAAACGTTTGTAAATACAAAAGATTTTGATTTGAAAATGGCAAAAGGAGTTGGTTTTGAAAATGCATAGGAGGTTTGGTTTGAACTTGCAAATGGTGGTCTGGTTTTAAAATGCTGAAGGAGGTTTGGATTGAAAAGGCAAAAGGTTTGATTTCAAAATGCAAAAGGTAGGTTGCTTTGAAATTGCAAAAGGTGGTTTGGGTTGAAAACGCAAAAAGGGAGGATTAGGTTTGAATTTGAAAGGTGGTTTGTTTTGAAAATGCAAAAGGAGGTTTGTTTGAGATTGCAAAAACATGTTGTGCCAACAGCACAACAAAACTTTCTGCATAAAGGAGGTTTGGTTTGAGCTTAAAAAGCAAAAGGTATTCTTTGAAAATGTAATTGGAAGTTTGGTTTGAAAATGCAAAAGTAGATTTGTCTTTAAAATGCTAAAGTTTTGATTCGAAAAAGGAAAAGGTTAGCTTTGAAAATTCCAAAGGTTTGCTTTGCAAAACCAAAAGGAAGTTTGGTTTGGAATTGCAAATGGTGTTTTGGTTTGAATATGCAAATGGTGGTTTGGTTTGAAAATGCAAAATTTGATTTGCTGTAAAAATGCAAAAGGTTTCCTTTGAAAATGCAAAAGATTTGAAAAAGTAAAAGATTTGAAAAAGTAAAAGGAAATTTGGTTTGAAAATGCGAAAGGATGTTAGGTTTGAAATTGCAAATGGTGGTTTGTTTGAAAATGCAAATGGTGGTTTGGTTTGAAAATGCAAATGGTGGTTGTTTTGAAAATGCAAAAGGAGGTTTGGTTTGAAATTACAAATGGTGGTTTGGTTTGAAAATGCAAAAGGTTTGGTTTGCAAATGCAAAAGGATTGGATTGAATTGTGTTTGGTTTGAAAATGCAAAATGTGTGGTCTATGAACACGAATTAGTGGTTTTTGATTTGAAAAACGGCCACCAACGGGGTTTGGTTTGAAAATACATAAGGTTTTGCTTTGAAATGCAAAAGGTTTGCTTTGTAAATGCAAAAAGGAGAATAGGTTTGGTTTGAAATGCAAATGATTCGATTTGAAAAAAGCAAAGGTTTGCTTTGAAAATGCAAAAGGTTTGCTGTGAAATGCAAATGGTGGTTTGAACACGCAAATGGTGGTTCGATTTGAAAACGGCAAATGGTGGGTTGAACCCGCAAGGGTGGTTTGATTTGATAACGCAAACGGTGGTTTGGCGCGCGCGCGCTCTCGCGCAAAAGGGTGGGTTTTGAAAATGCAAAAGATTGGATTTGATAAAAAGGCAAAGGTTTGCTTTGAAAATGGCAAAAGGTTTGCCTTTCAAAATCAAATGTAAGTGGTTTCAAATTGCAAATGGTTGGTTTGGTGTGAAATGCAAAAGCAGAGTTCTTTTTAAATGCAAATGGTGGTTGGTTTGGAAATCGCAAAGGGTAGTTTGCTATGAAATGCAAAGGGAGGTTTTGGTTTGAAATGCAAAATGTTTGCTTTGGTAAATGCTAAAGGAAGGTTGATTTGAAAATGCAAAATGTTTGCTTTGGAAAATTCAAAAGGATTGGTTTGAAAATGCAAATGCGTTCTTCTTTGGAAATGCAAACGGTGTTTGGTTGACAACTCCTCGCGCGAACTGTGGTGTTTGGTTTGGAAATGCAAAAATGGTAGTTAGGTTTGGAAATCTGAAAAGGTTCTGCATCGAAAATGCAAAACTCTTCTGGCTTTGGAAAATGCAAATTATTGGACTTTGAAAATGCAAAGTTAGTTTGCTTTGAATCGGGAAATGTGTTTTGGTTTTTAAAATACAAAAGATGGTTTGCATGGAAAATTCAAAACGCCGCCGCGGTTTGGGTTGAAAATGCAAATAGTAGTTTGTTTTGGAAATGTAAAAGGTGTGTGGTGTGGTTCTGGGGCACGTTTTGGGTGATAATGCACGTAATTGGTGGTTTTGCTTCGCGGATCTCAATGCAAAAAGGTTTGCTAAGAGTGAAAATGGCAAAAGGATGTTTTTTAGTTTGGAATACAAAATGTTTGCTTTGAAAATGCAAAGGGTTTTGCTTTGAAAATGCCAGGCTTTTCTTTGAAAATGCAAAAAGGTTGGTTTGTTTTGAAAATTTAAAATGGTGGTTTGGTATGGAAATGTAATATGTTTGCTTTTAAAAATGCAAAAAGTTTGGTTCTAATATTGCAAATGGTGGTTTGGTTTGAAGTCAAATGGAGGTTTGGTTTGAAATTGCAAAACGTGGCGCGCGGCGTTGAAAAGGCAAATGGTTTGGTTTGGTTTGGAAATGCAAAGGGTAGTTTGATATGGAAAAATGCAAAATAGGAGGTTTGGTTGAAAAGCAAAAGTATGCTTTGGAAATGCAAAAAGGAAGTTTAGAATTTGAAAATGCAAATGTTTGCTTTGAATATGCAAAAGTTTGCTTTGAAAAATGCTAACGGTTTTCTTTTTTGAAAATGCAAAAGGTTGGTTTGGTTTGAAAATTAAAATAGTGGTTTGGTTTGGAAATGCAAATCGTAGTTAGGTTTGAAAATGGAAAAGGTTTCCTTTGAATATGCGAAAGAGTGGTTTGAAAATGCAAAGTTAGTTTGCTTTGGAAAATGCAAGGTTGGTTTGGTTTGAAAAGCAAAAAAAAAGATGGTGGTTGGCTTTGAAAATGCAAAAGGTAGTTTGGTGTTGGAAAAAATGCAAATGGTGTTTTGCTTTGACAATGAAGAAGGTGGTTTGCTTTGGCAATGCAAAAGGTTTGCTTTGAAAATGCAAAAATGTTTGCTTTTGAAAATGCAAAAGGCGGTTGCTTTGAAAATGCAAAACGCCTCTAGTTATGTTTGATAATGCAAAATTGGTTTGCTTAGAAAATGCAAAAGTTTGTGATGCAAAATGAAAATGGCAGTTTACTATGAAATGCAAAAGGTGGTTTTTTTGTAATTGCCACAAGGGGGTTTGCTTTGGAATGCAAAATGTTTGCTTTGAAAAATGCAAATATGGGTTGATTTCATAAATGGAAAAAGGTTTGCTTCGAAAATGCAAATGGCGGTTAGTTAGATAACGAAAATGCAAATTGCCGATTGCTTTGAAAATACAAACGGTTGGTTTGCTTTGACAATGCAGACGGTGGTTTGCTTTGAAATGCAAAAAGGTCTTCTTTGAAATGGCAAAGGAGGTTTGCTTTGAAAATGCAACAAACGTGGTTGCCATTGAAAACCAAAAGGTGGTTTGCTATGAAAGCAAAAAGGTTTGTTCTGAAAATTCAAAAGGTGGTGTGCTTTGAAAATGCAAAAAAAAGTTGTTTGCTTTGAAACATGCAAAGGTTTTTGAAAATGCACAGGTTTGATCTTGAAAATGCAAAGGTTTGGATCTGAATATGCAAAGGATTTGCTTTCGAAATGAAAAAGATGGTTTGCTTTGAAAATGCAAAAAGGTAGTTTGCTTTTGAACATGGCAAAACGTTTTTGGAAAATGCGCAAGTTTGATTTGCAAAATGCAAAAGGGTTTGATCTGAAATGCAAAGGTTTGCTTTGAAAAGGCAACTGGTTTGCTTCGAAAAATGCAATAGGTTTGTGTCGCCCGAAAATGCAACGGTTGTTGCTTCTTGAAAAATGCCAAAGCGTTGGTTAGGTTTGAAAATGCAAAAAGGTTTGTTCGACAATGCAAAATGCGTTTGATTTGATTCGAATTAAATTGCGGTTTGATTTGAAAATGCAAAAGGTGGTTTGGATTTGCATCAAGGTGGTTTTCTTTGAAAATACAAAAGGTTATTTGCTTTGTAAATGCAAAACGTGTTGCTCGGAAAATGCATAATGGTTTTGCCTTGAAAAATGCAAAATGATTTTACTTTGAAAATCTAACTGGGTTTGTGCTGAAAATGCAAATGGTTTTTGCTTTGAAATGCAAACGGTTGATTTAGAAACATAGAGATACATAGAAATAGGTGGAGGATATGCAATCGGCCCTTCGAGCATGCACCACCATTTCAATATGATCAATGGCTGATCATTTAACTCAGTATCTGTACCTGCCTTCTCTCAATACCCCAGATCCCTTAAATGGGGGCCACAAGGGCTACATCTAACTCCCTCTTAAATATAGCCAATGAATGCCTCAACTACCTTCTGTGGCAGAGGAATTCAGAGGACTCGCCATCTCAGTGTGAAAAAGTTTACCTCATCTCGGTCCAAAAGGAATCCCCGTATCCTTAAAATGTGACCCCGTGTTCTGGACCTCCCAACAACGGAAAACAATCTTCCTGATCGTAGCCTGTCCAAGCTCTTAAGAATGTTGTTAGTTTCTAATGGATCTCCCCCAAATCTTCTAAATTCTAGCGAGTACAAGCCGTGTCTATCCAGTCTTTCCTATATGAATGTCCTGACATCCCAGTAATCAGTATGGTGAAACCTTCTTGGACCCCTCTATGGCAAGAGATGTAATTTCTTCTGATTGGGAAACCTAACTGTACGGAATACTCCAGGTGTGGTCTCACTAAACACTGTACAACTGCAGTTTGAACCCTCCCGGCTCCTTATACTCAAATCATTTGCTTGAATCTAACAAACCAATTCCCTTTCTCGCTGCCTGCTGCACATACTATGCCTTACTGTTCAATGACTGGGTGTACCTGACCACCCAGGATCGTTGCATCTCCCCTTTTCCATAAATCATGCTGACTTTAACCATATAACCACCCTATAACACCCCTACAAGCTCACGGAAACAGGCCCTTTTTTTTCTCGGCCCTTCCAGTCCGTGCGACCAATTTGTTTTCCCTAGTCCATCTACAAGCACTCAGCCATACCCCTCCATTTCCTTCACGTCCATATACCTATCCACTTTACTCTTAATTCTTAAAATCGATCCTGCCCCCACCACATCTGCTGGAAGTGTTTCCACACAGCTACACCACCATTGAGTTAAGAAGTTCCCCCTCACGTTACCCCGAAACACCTGTCCCTTAATTCTCTTGTCATGCCCTCTTGTTGAATCTTCCCTACCCTCAATGGGAAAAAACTTATATGCCACGTCATCTTGTCTATTCCCTTTCATCAAGTACCCCCTTAACTTCTGCGCTCCAAAGAATAAAGACCTAAAACTTGTTCAACCTTTCTCTGTAACATAGTTGCTGAACCCAGGAACATTCTAGTAAAAGCTCCTCTGTACTCTCTCTATTTTGTTGAACATCCTTCCTATAACTAGGCGACCAAAATTTGTACACCATACTCCAGAATTGGTCGTACCAAATGCTGTTCAATTTTACATACTTCCCTTCTCCTATATTTCAATGCTCTGATTTATAAAGGCCAGCACACCAAAGGGCGTTCTTACCACCTATCTACATGCGATTCCACTTCAGGGAACTATGGCTCAGTTATCCTAGATCCCTCTGTTCCACAGGCATTCCTCAATCCTACCATTACCTTGTTCGTCCTATTTTGATTTGTCTGCCAAGGTGTAGCACTTACACTTATCAGCATTAAACTCCATCTGCCATCTTTCAGCCCACTTTTCCAAATGGCCCAAATCTCTCTGTAGATTTTTGAAAATCTACTTCATTTTCCTCACTCCACCTATCTTAGTATCGATACTGTTACTTACTTATCCAATTTCGCCACCCCATCATCAGATCATTGAGTACATGACAAACAACAGTGGGATCCCCAACACCAGTCCCTGAGGTACCCCACTGGTCAACCGGCTCAGGCCCCACCAACTAGAACTGCCTCCCCGCTGCCCGCCCTCCCCTCTTCCAACCTGACATCAAACAGCATCCACCATTACTCTCTGACCATCTCCCATTCAGCCACTGTTGAATCCATCTTGCTAATCGCCATTAACACCCAAAGATTGACCTTCTTAAACCAATCCTTTCCATGGGGAACTTGTCAAAGGGCCTCTACTAAAATCCATATAGACAACATCCCTGCTTATACCCTCATCAATTTCCCTAGGTACCGCTTCAAATAATTCAAGATGGTTTGTTCAAACATGACCTTACAGGCACAATCATGTTGACTGTTCCTGATCAGACCCTGTTTATCCAGATGCTATATATATAGTATCTCAAATGTATCTTTCCATTAATTGCCCCCCACTGACGTAAAAATTCCTAGGTCTAGAGAATTGCTAGGTTTATTCTTTGAAACCCTTTTTAAACAAGGGGAACAACATGCGCAGTACGCCAATCCTCCGGCACTATTCCCGTTTCTAATGACATTTCAAATATTTCTGTCATGCTCCTTCTATTTCTACACTAACTTCCCTCAATGTCCTTGGGGAAATATCCGTCAGGACCTGGAGACTTATGCACTTTTATATTTTTCAAAAGTGTCAGTACTTCCTCCTTCTTTGAATCTTCATAGTTTCCATAGCTACACTACTCTTTGCCCTTAACTCACCGAGTTCAAATATAGCCTTCTCCTTGGTGAATACCGAATGAAAAGAAAATTGTTCAATATCTCCCCATCTCTTTTGGCTCTGCAGATTGCTGTCCCATTCTGGTTCTCTAATGGTCCATTTTCCTCCCTCGTTATCCTTTTGCTATTAATATAGTGTAGAAACGTTGTGTTACTTTCACCTTCTTGCCAAAGCAAACCTCATATCTTCTGTTAGCCATTCCTAATTTCTTTCTTAAGATTCTTTTTACATTCTATATACTCCTCTAGCACCTCATTTTACTCATGACTCCTATAATTATTGTAGATAATCTCTCTTTTTTCGAAACAAGTGTACAATTTCCCTTGAAAACCATGGCTCTTACAAATTTTTACTATTTCCTTTCACCGAACAGGGGACATAAAGAATCTGTACTTTCTAATTTCCCCTTTAAATGTCCTCCATTTCTCTTCTACATCCTTCCATGAAACAAAGTGCCCAATTCACTCCTTTAAAATCCTTACGCATTCTCAAAGTTAGGCCTTCTCGAATCAAAAATCCTCTTACACTCGGTCCAGTTCTGACTCTCTCCTAATTGCTCTATTGAAACTAATGGTATTGTGATCATGGTCACGAATGTGCTCACCAGGCATACCTCCGTCACTGACCTGCTCATTTCTAACAGGAGGTCCAGCACTGCCCCTTCTCCTGGTCGATACCTCTATGTATGCTGAAAAAACAACTATCCTGCACACATTTTACAAACTCCCAAAACAGTGAGAAGGCAGGCTAAATCATGGACGGGAATTTAAGGAGAGAGTTGGATAGAGCTCAGGGGCTTGTTGGGTCAAGGGATATGGCCGCGAAGGCAGGAACGGGTTTTGATAGCGGAGTTCGGCATGATCACAATGGAATGGCGGGTGGCTCGACGGAGAATGGCCCGCCCCTGCATTCTATTTTCTATGATTCTATGTTGCTTTACTCAAAGCATACTTTGGAATATTTGCCAACAACCTTTTGCTTTTTCAATGCAATCCTGCTTTTGCATGTGAAAGCATAACACCTTTTACATTTGCAAAGCAAATCCGCCTTTTGCAGGTGCATTGAAATTGCTGCATTTGCTTTATCAGAGCAACCAATCCTTTCCTTTTTCAAACCATACCACCAGTGGCTATAGTCATTCCATTCTGATGGGGGTTTTTCTAATCCACACCACCATGGGCTGGGGCAATACTAATACACACCAAGGGCTTGGGCAAATCTTGCCTCTGGGCTGATCCATGTCAACCCGCCTGTTTTTTTAAATTTTCAAAAGCAAACCGCCCTTTGCATAACGTTAACCAACTTTTGCATTTTAAGCCAAAAGCCTTTGCATTTTCTAAGAAATCGCCTTTTGCATTTTGTAAAGCACGCCCTCCTTTGGCATTTCAGAGAAAACCACTGTGGTGCATTTTAAAAGCATACCTTTACATTTTAAATATCAAACACCTTTTGCATTTTCAAAGCAACCACAGTTTGATTTTCAAAACAAACCACATTTGCATTTTCAAAGTAAATATTTTCCATTGCCAAGCCAAACCCCACGTTGCATTTTCCAAAAACCAAACATATTTTGCATTTGAATCCATACAACATATGCATTTGCAAACCAAAAACGCCATTGCGTTTAAAAAAAAACACCTTTTGCATTTCATAGCAAACCTCCTATTGCCTGTTCATACCCGCCCTTTGCATAAAGGCAAACCACATTAGGCACTCTGTAAGCAAAACACAGTTAGCATAAAAAAACACCTTTTGCTTTTTCAAAGCAAACGACCTTTTGCATTTTCAAAGCAAACCTCTATTATTTGTTTATAGCAAAACAACCTTTTTTGCATTTCAAAGCAACCACATTTTGTTTTTTCTAAAGCAAAACCACCTTTAGCATTTATCAAAATACACTTTTGGCATTTTCTAAGCATACCACTTTGCATTTTCAAAGCAAAACCACCTATTGCATTTTTATTGGCAAACCACCTTTTGCATTTCAAAGCAACCACCTTTTGTTTTTCTAAGCAATACCACTTTTTGCATTTTGAAAGGAAAGCCCTTTTCCTTTTCAAAAGCAAACACCTTTTACATTTCGAAGTATACCACCTTTTGCATTTTTATAGCAATAAAAAACCACTATTGCAGATTCAATGCAAACACCATTTTGCTCTTTCAATAGCAAAGCACCCTTTCGCATTTTCAATTCTAAGAAAACATTTGCATTTTCAAAGTAACACCTTTTGATTTCCAAACGAAACACTTGTTCGGCATTCCAAAGCCACCCCCTGTTGCATTTCCAAACCACCTTTTGCACTTGGAATTTAAAACCACCAATTTGCATTTTCAAACAAATCCGCATTCTTGCATGTTAAAGCAAACCACCTTTTGCATTTGCAAAGCAAATTCACATTTGTCCATAAAGCTATCCACGTTTACATTTTCCAAGCAAACGTTTGCATGAAAAATGTTCCCAATGTTGGGTTGAAGTGTCCAGAACCAGGAGCCACAGTCTTAGAATAAAAGGGAGGTAATTTATGGATGAGGTGAGAAAAAAACTTTTTTACCCAGGAGTTGTGATTTAGGGATTTCCCTGCCGCAGAGAGCAAGTAGAGACCTACTCCACTGGATGGATTAAAGTGAGAGATGATAGAGCTTAGAGGCCAGTGGACAGTCAAGGATATGACGCAAAGGAGGATAACGGGTTATGATAGCGGGGGACCAGCCATGATCAAAATGAATAATGGCGATGGTGGCTCGAAGGGGCCGATTGGCTCTCATGCCCATATTTTTTCTATGTTTTCTATGTTTCTTTTTCAAAGCAAATTTATGCATTCTTTGCAATCCCAACTTTTGCATTTGCAAAATTAAACCACCTTTTGCATTATCAACGCAAACCCCCTTTTGCATTTTCGAAGCAAACAGCTTTCCCTTTTGCATTAAGCAAACCACCTGAGGCATTTTGTAAGAAAACTCCTTTAGCATTTAAAAAATACACCCTTTGGATTTTTCAATGCAAACGACCTCTTGCATTTTCAAAGCTAATAATCTATGGCATTTAATTAGCAAACACCTTGTGCATTTACAAAGCAAACCACCTTTTGCATTTTTCAAAGCAAAGCACTACATTGCATATTAAAACCAAACACATTTTTGCATTTTCATGCAAAACCACTTTTTGCATTTTCAAAGCAAACCAAATTTTCATACAGCAATCCACCGGTTTCCATTTTCATAGCTATCTCTTTGCATTTGCAAAGAATACCTTTTGCATTTTCAAAGCAAACCGCCTTTTGCATTTTGAAAGCAAAGCACCATTTGCATTTACTATGCAAACTACATTTTGCATTTCAGAGCAAACCATATTTGCATTTGTCAAACCCAACCACTGTTTGCTTTTTGATAAGCAAAACCCTTTGACATTTGAAAATCACAAACCTTTGCATTTTCAAAGCAACCTTCGCATTTTAAATGCCATTAAGCCCTTTTACTTTTCAATGTAATGAAGCCGTTGCAGTTTCAGACAACCCACATTTTGAATTTTCAAAGCATTCAAAGCATCATTTTCAATTTGAAAACCAATCCTTTGTATTTCAAAACAAACCACCATTTGCATTTTCAAATGTTTAAACATATTTGGCATTTCAAACCAAACCAACCAATTGCTTTTTCCAAACAAAACCACCATTTACATTTTCAAAACAAACCACCTTTTGTATTATCAAAGCAAACCATCTTTTCCATTTTCAAAGCAAACCGCCGTTTAACATTATCAAAACCCACCTTAGTCATTTGTAAGCAAACCCCTGGAGCATTTTAAACTCGCGCCACGTTTGTTGCAGTTTTCAAAGCAAAGCTCCTTTTGCAAATTTGAAAACCAAACCACCTTTTGGCCTTTTCATAGCAAACCACCTTTAATTTTCGAGTAATACAACCTTTTGCATTTTTCATAGCAAACCACCTATTGATTTTGAAAGCAAACCACCTATTGCATTTTTCAAAGCAATACCACCTTTTGGAACTTTTCTGCAAAGACCTTTTGCATTTTAAAATCAAAGAACCATTTGCTTTTCAAAGTAAACCTTTTTCATTTCCAAACGAAAACCTTGTTGCATTTCAAACCACCTTTTGCATTTCCAAATCACCTTTTGTCATTTCTAATTTCAAACCAATATTTGCATTACAAACCAAACCACTGTTTGCATTTTTGAAAGCAAAACCCTTTGCGTTTTTAAAAAACCTTTCGACATTTTCAAAGCAAACCACCGTTTGCATTTTCTATGAAATGAAAACTTTGGCATTTTCAGAACAACGTGTCCGTTTGAATTTTCAAAGCAATTCAAAGCAATACCTGTTCCATTTTAAAACAAAAACACCTTTTTGCATGTCAATACAAACCACCATTTGAATTTTCAAAGGATACTTTTCATTTTCCAAACCAACCACCTGTTGCATTTCCAACCAAACCATATTGTGCATTCTTAACCAAATATTTGCATTTTCAAAACAAATACCACCATTTGCATTTTCAAAAACAAAGGCACCTTTTGCATTATCAAGCAAATCACCCTTTGCATTTTCAAAGCAAACCGCCTTTTTCATATGCGAACCACCTTAGGCAATTTGTAAGCAAACCACCTTTAGCATTTTAAAACAAAACCACCTTTTGCCATTTTCAAAGCAAACGACCTTTACTGTTTCAAAGCATTCCACTATTGCATTTTTATACCAAACCTCATGTGCATTTTCTATTGCTAACCATCTTTTCATTTTCAAAGCCAAATCACTTTTGCATATTTAATGCATCCCACCTTTTGCAGATTCCCAAACCAAACCAATATATTCATTTTCATAGCAAGCTCATTTTTGCTTTTTCATAGCAAAACCACTTTTTGTATTTTCAAACCAATCCGCATTTTTCTTTAAAGCAAACCACCTTTGGCATTTTCGAAGAAAACACCCTTTTTCTTTTTTCAATAGCAAACTCATGTTTTGCATGTTTCAAAACAATTACCATTTTCAAAGCAAACCACCTTTTGCATGTTTCAAAGCAAACCTTTTGCATTAATCAACCAAACCTTTTCATTTTCAAAAGCAAGCCGCTTTGCATTGTTCAAAGCAAGCCACCGTTTGCCATTTTCAAAGCAAACAACATTTGCATTGTCAAAGTAAACAATACCTTTCACTTATTCAAAACCAAATATTTTGATTTTCAAAGCAAACGACCTTTTGCATATTCAAAATGCAAGCCGTTTTTTGTGGTTTTTTTTTTTCATAGCAAGGCACCGTTTGCAGTTTCAAAGCCATGGCCTTTTGTTTCTAGAACCCGGGCCTTATGCATGTTCAAATCACACCGCCTTTTGTTTTTTTCGATTTCATTTAAAAGCAAACCCCATTTTTACATTAAGCGAACCACTTAGGGGCAATTTGTAAGCAAACCACCTGTAGCATTTAAACAAAAACCCTTTTGCATTTTTTTTAAAGCAAAACGAACTTTTGCTTTTTCAATCAAACTTACCTTTTGCATTTTCAAAAGCCAAACCACCTTTTGGTTTTCAAAGCAAACCACTTTTTGCATTTTCAAAGCAAAGCAACTTTTGCAAATTGAAATCAAACCACATTTTTGCATGTTCATAGCAAACCACCTTTTGCACTTTCAAGGCATAGCACCATTTGCATTTTCAAATCATAGAACCATTTGCATTTTCAAAGTAAACCTTTTGCATTTCCAAACGAAACCACTTGTTGCATTTCCAAACCACCTTATGCATTTCCAAACCACCTTTTGCACTTCTAATTCAAACCACTATGTGCATTTTCAAACCAAACCACTGTTGGCATTTTGAAAGCAAACCCTTTGCATTTTCAAAGCAAACCTTTTGCATTTTCAAAGCAAACCTTTCGCATTTTAAAAGCCAACCACCTTTTACATTTTCAATGAAATGAACCTTTTGCATTTTCACAGAACCGATACCCATCCTTTTGAATTTTTAAAGCAATTCAAAAGCAAAAACTTGTCCCAATTTTAACCAATCATTTTGCATTTCTCAAAACAAACCACCATTTGCATTTTCAAAGTAACCTTTTTGAATTTGCAAACCAAACCACCTGTTGCATTTCCAAACCAAACCATATTTTGTATTTCTAAACCAAAACATCATTTCCATTTTCAAACAAAACCACCATTTGCATTTTCAAAACCAAGCACCTTTTGCAGTATCAAGCAAACACCTTTGGCATTTTCAAAGAAACCGCCTTTTACATATGCGATCCCACCTTAGGCTAGTTGTATGCAAGCTTACTTTAGCATTTTAAAAACACTTTTTGCATTTTCAAAGCATACCGACTTTTCATTTTCAAAGCAAGGCAGCATTTGCATTTGCAATGCAAACTACATTTAACAAGGTTCCCCATGGAAGGTTGTTTAAGAAGGTTCAATCTTTGGGTGTTTAATGGCGGAGTAGCAAGATGGATTCTACAGTTGACGAATGGGAAGTGTCAGAGAGTAATGGTGGATGGCTGTTTGTCAGGTTGGAAGCGAGTGACCAGTGGGGTGCCTCAGGGATCTGTGTTGGGTCCATGTTGTTTGCATGTACATCCAATGATCTGGATTATGTAGGGTGGAAAAAATGGATAAAGTAAGTATGCAGATGATACTTGTTAGGTGGTGTTGTGGATATGTAAGTTGTTTTTCAAAGTCTACCGATAGATTTGAGCCATTTGTAAGGTGGGGCTGAAATGCAGATGGAGTTTTAATGCTGGTTAAGTGTAAGTGCACTCTTGGCAGGAAAATCAAAATAGGACGTACATGGTAAATGGTAGGGAATTGAGGAATGCTGTGGAAACAGAGGGGATCTGGATAACTGAGCATTGTTCCCTGAACGCTGGATGCATGTAGATAGGATGCTAAAGAAAGAAAAAACCTTTTTGGTGTTGGCCTTCTTAAATCAGAGCCATTGAATATAGGATTAGGGGAGGTAATGTTTTAAAATGTTGCATGGCATTGGTTAAGACCAATTCTGGAGTATGGTGTACAATTTTCGTCGCTTAATTTATTGGAGGATGTCAAAAACAAAACAGAGAGAGTATCAGAGGAGAATTTTACTAGAATGTGGCCAGGGTTCCCGCAACTATGTTACAGAGGATAGGTTGAACAAGTTAGGTTTTTTTCTTTGGGAGAGCAGAAAGGTTAAGGGCGGGACTTGGTTAGGTCCTTTAAATGATGAAAGGGATAGACAGAGTGCCGTGGCTTAGGCTTTTCCCATTGTGGTAGGGTAATTCAAACGATCGAAGAGGGCATGACATGAGTAATTAAGGGACGTAGTTTCGGGGTAAACGTGGAGGGGAACTTCTTTACCCAGGAGGATGGTGGCTGGTTTGGATGAGATTCCAGCAGAAGTGGTGGATGCGGTCGATTGGTAACTTTAAAAGTAAAACATGGTTAGGTATATGGAAGTGAAGGGATGGGAGGGGTATGGTCTGACTTGCAGGTTAGATGCGGACTAGGCGGAAAACTTGTGGTCGGCACGGACTGGAGTGGGCTGTTTCCGTGCTGTAATTGTTGTTATGGTGATTATGTTATCTTTCAAAAGCAAACTTTTGCATTATAAAAAGCAAATACCATATTTTGCTTATCAAAGCAAACCACGTTTGCATTTTCAAAGTAATCCATCTTGTACATAAGCGAACACCACCTTAGGCAATTGGTAAGCAAAACCACCTTTAGCAATTTTAATACAAATCACCTTTTGCATTTTCAATAAGCAAACGTTGGTTTTACAGTTTCAAAGCATACCACTAGGGCATTTTTATATCAACCACCTTTTGCATTTTTAAAGCAACCACCCTTTTGCATTTTCAAAACAAAACCACATTTTCAAAGCAAACCACCATTTGCATTTTCAAACCAAACCTTTTGCATTATCAAACCAAACCTTTTGCATTTTCAAAGCAAGCCGCATGTTGCTATGTTCAAAGCAAGCCACCTTTTGCATTGTCAAAGGAAACCAACATTTGCATTGTCAAAGTAAACCAACGTTTGCATTTTCAAAGCAAAGCAATATTTGCATTTTCAAAGCAAACCACAATTTGCATTTTCAAAGCTTACATTTTGCATTTTCAAGCACACATTTTGCATTTTCAAAACAAAGCAACTTTAACATATTCTAACCAAACCACATTTTTGCATTTTCAAACCAAACCGCATTTTTGCATTTTCAAAGCAACCCATTGGGCATTTTCAAAGATTTATTGGCATTTATCATATGGCAAACACTTTGATGCTCAAAGCATAACCATCTTTTGACGATTTTCGAAAGCAACCTATTGCAATCTCCAAGCAACCCATTTTGCATTTTCAAGCAAGCCACCGTTTACATTTTCAAAGCAAACCCACCTTTTGCATTTTCCAAAGCAAACCATAATTTGCATAGTCATGTAAACCCACTTATTTTGCTTTCTCGTAGCATACCTCGATTTTTCCATTTTCAATTAACCCTTTGGCATTTTCAACCAAACGATTTGAATTTTCAAACCGAACCATTTTTGCATTTTCAATGCAAACCACCTTTTGCATTTTCAAAGCTTCCATTGTGCATGTTCAAGCACACATTTTGCATTTTTCAAAACAAAGCAACTTTAACATATTCTAAACAAACACATTTTGCATTTTCAAAACCAAACCGCTTTTTTGCATTTTCAAAGCAACCACATTTGCATTTTCAAAGCATATAGTTTGAATTTTTCAATTGCAAATACACTTTGCAATGCTCAAAAGCATACCATCTTTTGCTTTTTCGAAGAAACCCTATTGCAATCTCCAACATAAACCACTTTTCTTTTGCATTTTCCAATAGCAAAGCCAACGTTTACATTTGTTCAAACAGACCACCTTTTTGATTTTCAATAGCAAACCATAATTTGCTTATTCAAAGTCAACCACATATTTTGCATTCTCGAAAGGCATACCACGTTTCCATTTTCAATTAAACCTTTTGCATTTTCAAACCAAAGCTTTTTGTGTTTTCAAACCAAACCCTCCTTTTGCATTTTTTATTACCAAACCACCTTTTGGATTTTCATAGCAAACCAATGTTTGCATTTTCAAAGCAAACCTTATTGCAATCTAATCCATAACCACATTTTGTATTTTCAATGAGCAAGCCACCTTTTCCTATTTTCAAAGGCAAAAAACCTTTTGCATTTTCAAGCAACGGCCTTTTGCACTATCATTGCAAACAACCTGTTCCATGTTTCAAAATTGAAAACCAAATTCTGCATTTTCAAAGCCAACCTTTTTTTCTGTTCAAACCTAACCCGTTGCTTTTTATAAAGCAAACACTTTGCATTAACTAACCAAACCTTTTGCTATTTACAAAACCAAACCTTATACATTTTCAAGCTTAAAACCAATTTACGTTTTCAAAACAAACCATACCTTTTGCATTTTCAAACCAAATATTTTGCTTTTTCAAGCAAACTCTTTGCATGCTTAAAGCCGAAGCACCTTTTGCAGTTTCAAACTAAAACTTTTGTATTTTCCAAACCAAACCATTTAAAATTTCAAACCAAACCTATTACATTTTCAAACCAAGCCATTTGCATTTTCCAAACCAATCGTTTTGCATTTTTCAATGCAAACCTTTTTCATTGTCAAACGCAAACCACCTTTTGCATTTTCATAGCAAAACCAATTTGGTCCATTTTCCCACTGCATCCAACTGTAGCATCTGCAACCCAAAACACTTTTTTGCTTTTCAAGAATACCTTTTGCATATTCAAAGCAAACATTTTGCATTTTGAAAGCAAACCAATTTCTGCCTTTCTAACACAAAAAACATCATTTGTATTTTCAAAACAAAAACCGCTCATTTTGCGTTTTCAAGGCAATCCACCTTTTTGCATTTTCAAAGCAAACGATCTTTTGCATTTCCTGCATACGATCATTTGCATTTTCAAAGCAAACCACAGTTTCCATAATCAACCACCTTTTCCATTTTAAAAAACCAAACCCCATTGCCTTTTCATAGCAAAACACCCTTTTGAATTTTCAATGCAATACAACCTTTTTGATTTTCAAACCCCTTTTGCATTGTCAAATCAAATCCGCCGTTTGCAGTTTCTACCCACTTTTGCTTTTTACCGCAAACTACATTTTGAAATTTAAAGTAAACCTCCGTTTACCTTTTTCAAAGCAAACATTTGCAATTCTTCAAACAAACATTGGAAGTTTCAAACCGACCATTTTTGCAGTTTCAATGCAACCACCTTTTTGCATTGTTTTCCAAAGCTTACATTTTGCATTTTCAATCAAACATTGTGATGTTTTCAAACCCAAAGCAAACGTTTACATATTATATCCAAACCTCTTTTTTGGCTTTTTAAACCAAACAGCATTTTTGCTTGCAAAGCAAACCCATTTGCATCTTGTCATAGCATTGATTTTGCATTTTCCAAAGCAAACACTTTGCATGCTCAAAGCTACCATCTTTTGCATTTTCGAAGCAACCCTTTTGCAATCTCCAAGCAAACCATCATTTTGCATTTTCAAAGCAAGCCACCGTTTAACATTGTCAAGCAAAACCACTTTTGCATTTTCAAAGCAAACCATAATTTGCATATTCAAAGTAAACCACATATTTTGCATTCTCGAAGATACCAACGAATTTCATTTTCATTTAAAGCCTTTTGAATTTTCAAACCAAACCTGTTTGTGTTTTCAAACCAAACCACCTTTTGCATTTGTATTACCAAACCACCTTTTGGATTTTCATATGAAAAACAACTTTTTGCATTTTCAAAGCAACACTATTGCATCCAAACCAAACCACATTTTGTATTTTCAAAGCAAGGCCACCATTTATATTTTCAAAGCAAACAACATGTTGCATTGTTCAAAGCAAACGACATTTTGCCACTTTCAATGCAAACAACCTTTCCATTTTCAAACCAAACCAAATTCTGCTTTTCAAAGCGAACTTTTGTTCATTTTCAAACCAAACCCTTTGCTTTTTCTAAGCAAACCTTTTGCCATAACATAACCAACCTATTGCATTTAAAAACCAAACCTTATACATTTTCAAGATAAACCAATAACGTTTTCAAAAACCCCCCAAAACAAAACCATTTGCATTTTTCCAAACCAAAAACCATTTTGCATTTTCAAGCAAACACTTTGCATGCTTATAGGATGCCACCTTTTGCATTTTCAAACCAAAACGTTTGTAGTGTCCAAAATCAAACCATTTTAAAATTCAATACCACTCATATTACATTTTCAAACCAACCATTTGCCTTTTCCAAACCAATCGTTTTGCTTTTTTCAAACCAAACTTTTTCATTTTCAAAGCAAAACCCACCTTTTGCCCGTCTCGCCCCCACCAGCAAACCAATTTTTCCATTTCATGCCAAACCACCTATAGCATTTTCAACCCAAACCACTTTTTGCATTTTTTCAACGAAATACCTTTTGTTTTTAATGCAATCTTTTTGCATTTTGAAAGCAAACAATTTTTGCATTTCTGATCACAAAACAACATTTGTATTTTCAAACTAAACCGCCCTTTTTGCCGTTTTTCAATGCAAACCCACCTTTTGCAATTTTGCATCTCTCGCAAACAATCTTTTGCATTTCCAATCGCCAACGATTCTTTGGCATTTCAAAGAAAACCACATTTTCCATAAATCAAACCTCCTGTGTCCATTTTCAAACCATCCCCATTGGCTTTTTCATAGCAACACCCTTTTGCATTTTCAATGCAAACAACTTTTTTGGATTTCAAACCACCTTTTGCATTTTCAAATCAATCGCCCGTTTGCATTTTCAACCCAACTGTTGCATTTTACAGCAAATACATTTTTGAAAATTTCAAAAGTAAACCCACGTGTACCATTTTCTAAGCAAACAGTTTGCATTTTCAAACCAAATGCCCTTTGAATGTTCCAACGAACCATTTTGAATTTTCTTTGCAACAACCTTATGCGTTTTCAAATATACTTTTGAAATTTTCTACCAAATCTTGTCATTGGCATAACAAACCTGTTGCATTTTCCAAACCCTTACCTTTTGTATTTTCCAAACCAAACCTTTAAACATATTCTAACAACCACATTTTTGCATTTTCAAAGCAAACCACCTTTTGCATTGTCAAAGCTTACCTTTTGCATTTTCAAGCAAAATTTTTGACTTTTCATAACCAACGCACTTTTGCATTTCTAACCCAACCAACATTTGATTTTTCAAACCAAACCGCATTTTTTGCATTTTCAAAGCAAACCCATTTGCATTTTCAAAAGCGTATATTTTGCATTTTCAAAGCAACACTTTGTAATGCTTCAAAGCATACCATGCTTTTGCATTTTCGAAGCAAACCCTTATTGCAATCTCAAAGCAAACCAACATTTTGCATTTTCAAAGCAAGCCAACCGGTTACAGGTTCAAAGCAAACCAACCTTGTTGCATTTTCAAAGCAAAACTTTAAATTGCTGTTCAAAGTAAACCACATATTTTTGACATTCTCGAAGCACACCTCGATTTCATTTGCAATTAAAACCTTTTGCATTCTCAAACCAATTCTTTGGTTGTTTTCCATAACCAAAACCACTTTTGCTTTTTATACCCTATCCACCTTTGTGAGATTTTCATAGCAAAATAAACTTTTTGCATTTTCAAAGAACCCTATTGCAATTCTCAAGCATACCACATTGTTGTATTTTCAAAGCATGCCTCTTTTGATATTCTAAGGCATTTCAACCTTTTGATGTTCAAAAGCAAACGGGCATTTGGCACTGTCAATTGCTAAACATACCTTGTCCATTTTCATACCCAAACCTACTTCTGCACTTTCAAACCAATCCGTTTTCATTTTCTAACCTTACCTTTGCTTGTTCTAAAGCAAACCTTTTGAGTAACTAACCAATCCTTTTGCAATTACCAAACCATCCTATACAGTTTCAATATCTAACAAATTAAGTTTTCAAAACAAACAATTGCATTTGCACATTGGCCTAAACCAAACCTTTTGCATTTTTCAAAGCAAACGTTTTGCATTTTCAAACCGAACCACCTTTTTGCTTTTTCAAAAGCAATATCACCGTTTGCATTTTCAAGCAAACCACCTTTTGCATTTTCTAGCAAAAAACTACCTGTTTGAGTGGCAGAGAAAACCAAACAGTTAGATTTTTCAATGCAAAACACCCTTTAGCAATCTCAACTCAAAACCAATTTTGCATTTCTAACACAAAAACACATTTCATTTTCAAACAAAAACCTCTATTGTGGCGTTTTCAAAGCAAAACCCCTTTTGCATTTTTCAAAGCAAACCGATCTTTTGCATTTTCAAAGGCAAACCACATTTCCATAAATCAAACCACCTTTGCAATTTTCAAACCTACCCCCTTTACCTTGTCATTAGCAATCAACCTTTTTGCCATTTCAATGCAAAAACCTTTTGCATTTAAAAGCAAACCTTTTGCATTTGATAACCTAAACATTTTACATGTTCCAAACATATACTTTGCTTGTTCCAATCACCGTTTGGCATTTTCAATTCAAATTTCCGTTTGCATTTTCATCCCACCTTTGGCTGTTACCGCAAAACTACATTTTGAAATTTCAAAGTCTAAACCACCGTTTTCTTTTTCCAAAGGCAAAACATTTTTGCATTTTCAACCAAACGGTTTGAATTTTTCAAAACCGAACTATTTTGCATTTCAATGCAGACCACTTTTGCGTTTTCAAAGTAAACCCTTTTGCATTTTCATACAAATCTTTTAATTTTCAAACCAAACCATTTGCATTTTTCAAACCAATCCTTTTGCATTTTCAAAGCAAACTTTTTTTCATTTTCAAAGCAAACCTTCTTTTTTGCATTTTCATAGCAAACCAATTTTTTCATTTTCAACTGCAAACCACCTTTAGCATTTTCAA
Organism: Okamejei kenojei; assembly: GCA_035221665.1. Lineage (NCBI taxonomy): Eukaryota > Metazoa > Chordata > Chondrichthyes > Rajiformes > Rajidae > Okamejei > Okamejei kenojei. Next base: position 4,994 of record JAVHYY010000580.1, on the reverse strand, counting down.
AACCACCCCATTGCCTTTTTCATGCAAACACCCTTTTGATTTTTCAATGCAAACACCTTTTGCATTTTCAAAGCAAACCCACTATTTTTCCATAATTCAAACCACCTTTTCCATTTTCAAAACCAACCCATTGCCTTTTCATAGCAAACACCCTTTGCATTTTTTTTTAATGCAAACAAACCTTTTGCATTTAATAAGCAAACCTTTTGCATTTGTATTCAAAATATTACATTTTCAAACAAAAACTTTGCATTTTCCAAGCCAAACGTTTTGCATTTTCAACCACCTTTTGCATTTTTCAAATCCCAATCACCGTTTGAATTTTCAAACCCACCTTTTGATTTTACCGCAACAACATTTTGGAAATTTCAAAGTAAACCACCGTTTACCATTTTCAAAGCAAACATTTTTGTTTCCAAACCAAACGGTTTGAATTTTCAAACCGTAACCATTTTTGCAATTTTCAATGCAAAACCACCTTTTGCATTTCAAAGCTTACATTTTGACATTTTCAAGGCAAACATTTTGCTTTTCAAACCAAGCAACTTTTAACATATTCTAACCAAACCACATTTTTTGCATTTTTCAAACCCAAACCGCATTCTTATAGCAAAACACCAGATAGTGATGTTTTTCAAAACAACCAGCGTTTGCATTTTCAAGATACCTTTGCATTTTTCAAAGCAATCCATCTTTTGCATTTTATAGCAACCCCACTTTTGCATTTTCATAGCATACTTCGCATTTCGATATTTAAAGAAAACCTTTTGTTGTTCAAAGGCAAACCACCTTTTGCAACTTTTTTAGCAAAGCACCCTTTCGCATTTTCAACAAGCCAGCGTTTGCATTTTCAAAGCAAAACCTTTGCATTTCAAAAACCACCCCTTTTAATTAAACCACCGTTTTAATTTTAAAAGCAAACCACCTTTGCATTTTCAAAGCAAACCACCGTTCATTTTCAAAGCACTCTTTTGCATTTTCAATCCATACCTTTTGTAAATCAAAACCAAACCAAACCTTTTGCATTTGTATGCAAACCACCTTTTCCATTTTCAAAGCACAACCACCTTTTGCATTTTCAAAGCAAACCCTTTTTGCATTCTCTTAATCCAATCTCTTTGCATGTTCAAGGCACCAACCACCTTTTGCATTTTCAAAGTAAACCACCTTTTGCATTTTCAATGCAAACCACTATTGTTTTTTCAAAGAAAACATTTCTGCATTTTCAAACCAAAACAAACTTTTGCTTTCTACCAAACACAAACATTGCTTAACAAACAAATCCGATTTATTTTTGCATTTTCAAAGCAAACCCACCTTTTTGCATTTTCAAAGCCATCATTACTCCGAAAATCTGACGTTATGAAGGCCAACGTATGCCATTAGCCTTACGGTGACAATATCCATGTAATTTATGCATATGTGCTGTATCATTCTCGCATATTCTCAGGCTCGCGCATATAATTATGTAAATCGTCAGTTACCTTTAACTTGGAAATAAATCATTCTTGCTTTGATTCCAAGGATGGTGTGTTGAGCAATCTTTCTCGTCTAATATATGCTAGTTTAACGTACACTCTTAAGCAGACACATATCATAAGCAGGTCAGTCCGTCTTTCCCACGTGGCTCGCAACCACCCAATTCTAAGGTAGAGGGAAAGCGGGGTGGAAGAGTGTAACATGTTTTAAACAAATGTAAGAACATTATCCTTAACTGATACTGCCCCAAAGTGTTTTCCCTATCCTGTACTAAACAAAGGGTGATTAATCAGTACGACTCCAAACTGTCCTTCCGTCACTACAACACACACAGTGTGTCATTCTATCGAAACTATCCGACAGCGTGGCAGTTCATCAGTAATTATTTTCACAGTGTCATTTCTTTCAGTACTATGCACAATGTTTTCACGCCATCAGTACCAGAACCATCGTGTGTCACTGTATCAAGTTACTCCCCCACTGTGGTCACTGCATGTACGATACCAACAATGTGTAATTCATCAGTATTATCATTGACGTGTGCATTTTACTCTAGTAACTAGACCATAGTGTCTCTCTATCACTCCGGTACTATCCCATACGTCCCTCTTTCAGTACTACACCACCAGTTTCAACTACAACAGTAACGACCCCAGTGTGTTTATCCATCTGTTGCTATCCAAATGTGTGTATCTCCATCAGTTTACTACCCTATAGGTGATTCACGCAATCTGTACACCCCACAGTATCTAATTTCTTCTGAGATAACCCACAGTGTGCCCAGTCCATCAGTTACTATTCCGCATCCCATCAATGCCACCCCGTTGGAAGCCACCTTTTCCACCAGTACTACTCCACCGTGTGGCAAAGCTCCAGCATAACTTTCCCCACAGTGTCAATCCTGCTGAACTATCCTACACTGTCAATCCAGTTGAACTATCACTCCATCAGTACCACACAGTGTGAGCATTCATCTGAACTATCCACTTTGTGTCAGTCCATCAGTATTGCACCACTGTGAGTCCGTTCTCAATCTACCCCGCATTTGTCACTCCATCTAAGAATTCCAAACAGCGTGTCACTCCATTAGTGCTTCTCCAAACCGCATCATTGAGATTCCACGCAAACGCGCCCTCACATGCCACTCACTATCTCACACACTCACACAATTCAGACAATGACCAACTCTTAACGCTTGGCCCCCACCCCCCCCCCCAATGCTCTGCCTTACACTTACCTCAAACATTTACTCTACAAACGCTACGCACTCAAAGTTCACGGACACTGACACACTGAAACGCAGACCCGTGGACAACGCACGCCGGAGACTCTTACTATTCACTTTTGCTATTCCTGAAGGTCTTCATGTTTCTTGAACAAGGGGTCCAGGACGGAATTTCGGCTATTCATTCTCCCCATAGATGCTGCCTCACCCGCTGAGTTTCTCCAGCAGTTTTCTTTGCTACTTATTCACGTACCCACACTCCCAACACATCTCGTTATACTCACGGAAAACGCACACATTCGTACACACATCGTCGCAAACGTCATTTATATTTTTTCAAACACCAGCATACACACAACGCCACACACACAAATACTTTCACACACTAAATCATACAATTGTAAACGTTTACACCACCTAACACGAAATTCCATATCTTACAAAAAATTGGCACACACGAACATTTCTGTGCACTCAAACTATTTCGTATAACCACACTCATGCTTTCCCAACAGGCGTAACACAAACTCTAATACATTCATCAGTTTATACCGATTGCAGCAGATTTAAGCTATTCGGTCCATCAAATCTACTCCGCCTTTCAATCATGGTGATCTATTCTTCTTCCTCCTGACCCCATGGGTTTGTCACCACATACACACAGCACACACAACACACACAACACACACTCACACACACAAAACACACCACACACACACACACACACCACACACACACACTACACAACACACCCACAACCTCACACTAAAATCAAGGCACTCAAATACCTCTCACATGTTCTCACATACAATGTTACATCTATGAACTCACACTACCAGACATATACACCGCACTAAGAGACACGCATTTATTTGCACCACGCGCAGACACACACCACGGGCCAATCACTTACTCAACACACCATATACTCACCCTTTCATGTTTTATCACTATCGAACAATCAGATATTCAAACATTCTCCCGAAAACTCCCATTCCCACCATCCATTATCCATCTTCTATTCCATTACTGAAACACTTCTTATTGAACACTCCCGGTCTACGTTGTAAAATAAAATTGTATCCTAAACGCTCCCATATATCGCTATGATATTTTCGCCTCTTTACTCACCGTTCTGCTCCGCTCCCACGCGCCCCAGCGTTTGTTCCGAATCGGTTGAAACAATAGAAAGTTTGATTGTTTTTATATTCGTGAGATCAGCAGATAGGTCTTCTCGCCTGTCAGTAACCATGAAGATGGTAACGCCCTTCCGGGGGCGCCAGAAGAATAAGCCCGGAGGTCGGACGTTGTCTCAGTTCTCCGGGAATGACTGAGTGTGAGTTGATTCCAGAATGTTGGTTCTACGCTGGTGAGTGAAATGGAACTGTTGTCTCGCACCGTGACTGATTTTGAACTGTGAGTCTACGCCTGATTCGTGAATGAACTGTCGGTCTGCGCCGGAGTGAACTGAACTGGAATGTTCCACAATGTTGACTTAACATTGGAGTCCACACCGTGAGTGGACTGAAGGTGAGTCTTTTGCGTGTGTGAATGTAACTGTGAGTCTACGGCATAAGTGAACAGAACTGTGAGTCTGGCTCCGTGTGATAGAATGTGAGTCTGCACCCAAACCGTGCTGATTACTGTGGAGTCTGCGGCCTTAGCTGATTGACTGTGAGTCTAACGCCGTGAGAAACGAACATGTGGTCTACACAGTGTGTAAAATGAACTGTGAGTCCTGTGGCCGAGCTGGAGTACAGAGGTCCCGTTATACCGGAACTCCCGCTCTAGTGCTTAGGTCGCGCTCATTCCGAAAGTCTCGCTCATTCCGAAGGTTCCGTTCATCCAGCGGCCGCGCTCAGCCGCCGGATGTATTTGATTCAAGGAAAGTTTTACCTTCATAGATATTGTCCCTTTTGGGTGTGTGTGTGTGTGTGGGTGGGTGGGTGTGTGGGGGTGTGTGTGTGTGGGTGTGTGTGTGTTAGGGGTGTGGGTGTGGGTGTTTGTGTGGTGTGTGTGTAGTGATAGACTGTGTGATTGGACGGAGGGTGTGGGGGGGTGTTGTGGGAGGTTGTATGTGCAAAGTCCCCAAAAGATGGAGGGTGTGGTGTGCGAGGAGATGGTGGGTGTGTGTGTGAGTAGTGGGTGAGTGTTGAGATAGGCGGGCTTTTATATTATTATAATATATAAATCTTCTATATAATTTTAATTATCAAATACTTTTTAATGAAATAAAATATTAACAATATTATTTTCACACCCCACCTCAAAAAAAACACACTAAAAAACA